>CAHIKZ030002776.1:0-37500 GCA_903632075.3 Acanthosepion pharaonis
ATATCATTGATGGACTCACTCGAGTACAGAACGCATGCACTGTGTCCATATATTGTTTCTCGCGTCACCTACTATATATATATATATATATATATAATATAAGCATATCACCACAAGTAACGTGGGAGTGCCACAAGAACGACAAAGGTTACAGAGAGTGGGAGCAAGATTAAGGATGGGTGCTTGAGGAAAGGATAAAGAGAATGACGAGGATCAAGATCAAGGCATCAGAATATGTCGATTGACATACACATGACTATTTGAAGATTATAGCTATCAGGAAAGCGAGGAAGGGACTCCCACTGTCGGAAATACCAGGTAAGAAGCTGTTGAAGTAGAACAGACGGCTACATTTAACCGTTTCGACAGTATCACGCTTAAATTCATGCAGTTTGGTTACCAGTGGAAGTAGCTCGTAAAAGATAGGTATTAATAAAAGTATATAATAGTATATAGTAATTTTTATGTAGGTGTTCCCTTAGACATGAAAATTATTTTAAGTTTTCCACGGGGTGAACAAGTTTGAGAAACGCTGATCTAAAATCCTAGCGAAATTCAACCAATTTAATATAACCGAAGTTAACCATGATCTTCTAAGATAAGTGTGGTGTAAAGCATAATGGCACGGAATTGTTAATTGGAGACCCGGTTTCTATTTCGAGTGGGGTTCGTTATTTTCACTTACGGGCAAAAAACCTTTGAGGCAGGTATAAATTCACTTCTTTACCCCAGCTAAGGTTTAAATATTAAAACTTTTATGACTAAAGTTATTATTATATCCAAAAACGCAATGAAATTGCGTACAAATTATCTAGACTTCGGCATTGAATAACCCAAAGACGTTAGTATGCCTCTAACCAAAAAATGTAACTTGTGGTACATTAGTACCAGGTCAAATTAAAAAGTAATGGCAATGCCATTACAGCAATGTCATTTCTCCTGATGAAGACCAAATGCATATGCTGCTTTTCGCCAGACTCCCCTATCGACGACGATGCACGTCTGGTATCGATCAACGAACTTCTTCATCTCTTCCGAAAAGAAGCTTCAAGGTTGATCACGTAACCTTGTCTGCAGAGCTTGCTAGTTTGGGGCGCTCAGTGCGTACAGACTTTACGGTATACCCAAGTCATTATCCTAGGCGGCCTGTGAGGGTCCATAGCTGATGTCCACGATTGCTGACACTTGTTCCACAGGGATTCGTCGAGGCATTCATACTCTTGACGCGTTCTTGAGCAACAAGATTGGTTTCCGTCATTTATACCTACACATCTCTCGTTGATTTATGGTGCCTGGTCCGTGTTGTACCATTGATGGATTTCCGCAGGTTTTGACACCCTCTGCCCACACCAGGGCGTCGTTGTTCACGCAATCGGTGAATGGAGCGACCATACATCTGACCTCGTTTTTCACGACCAGTCGACCGAACAATGGAATGCTGCGCGCAGCTAACCTACCCTTCATCGAATGCGCACTCGTGGTGTTGCTCCTCCCTATTGTTTTTACGTCCTAATTTAAAAATTGCCTTCACTTTCTGATTTACCCTGGTATATTGGTAACCTTTAGCTTATCTCATTTATTCGAATATTCGTTTTCATCTTTTAGTATTATAATCACAGCGTTTCAACAAAAAAAAAGAAAAATTCACTGGCCATCTAAAGCTATTCATTATTTTTAGCTGATATGGATTATTTTCTATACGTTGATTACTCTGTGTGATACCAATTCTTTTTCGTTCCCCGTGTACAAGAATATATTATTCCACTACTTGTTGAGATGAGTGAACACACGTCCTGTACCTGACAACAACATTTGATAAACCACTTGATACTTCAATGTCTTCAGAGTACTTTCGTATTTTATGAGCCTTTTTTTAAATAAATAAATAAAAATATTCAATGATATCCAAATAAACCTACAGAAATATAAAATTGCTGATAAAATATCAACTACTTGATGTAGAGTACGAGCACATGACCAGTAACTGACAACACTTGACAAGCCACTTAACACCATCACAAGGTCACCAGCAATTTTTCATTTTGAGTTTTTAAATCGTATGGCAGACATTTTGTATATATTGTTATCACGGCAGTTTCTTAACTTACATTTTATACTTTTGATTTTTTTTAGATAAGTAATTTTCAATACACTTTGGCATATTCGATTTATTCGATCTATACAGCTTCTGTTATTATGAATGTTATTATAGTCACAACATTTCGGCCAAGTAAGATTTTGTCTTCAGAGTTACATTATTTTTGGTTTATAAGTGATATTGTATAAATTTTAATTATAGTCATATCTATTCAGCAGTTCATATTAGTAATAAATAAATCTTAATTTTCGGTTCGTTTTGTTTTAAGGCATATCAAACTCAAAGGGTTATTTAATGTCGACAAAAATGTTTTACTGGTAATATTTCTTTATTTCCTTTTTCAAAAATGTGTTGGCGGTAATATTCTTCCGAAAAAGTATTGCTGGTAATAATTTTTCTTCAAAAATATATTACTCGTAATAATTTTTTACTTAAATGTATTTTTGGTATTAAAACCTATTTTTACACGTTTTGCCCCAGTTTGGGGGATAACTATTTTCCCATAACTGGGACCCTGACAGGTACTATCACCCTGGGTCAGGATGAACCTGAGACCACCGGCAATTAAGAGGTGGTTCCACACTTCTTAAACCCGCTTTATAAGAGGCCTTGCTGTTGGATGTAGTTTATCGTTATACCCTGTAGGATCTGCATTTATATTAGTTTCATTTTAATCGATAAACTAATTGTTTGAATATGAAATCTGTCTGTGAGTATAGATTTATTAATATTTGATTTATCTCTCTTTCTAGGTAAGTAAACTTCGTTATATGGCACTTCTTCAGTCCCGTCCCATTCATCTCTGAAAGGCATGACAAAAATAAAATTGTAAAGAATTTATTGGATGTAATTAGAAAGGTAAGTACGATTTACATTAATACACGTATATGTATGCATATAGTTCTATGTGGGTACATACATACATACATACAGAGTTGGAGTTATGTGTTAATCCCAAATGGAATATAGCAAACAACTATTTTCTCTAAAGAAAATATAAATAATAAAAAAGTATAAATAGGGATTTGTGCTAGGATCTGGAAGCAGTGTTTCTATAATGAGAATATTTATTTCTCTGACCCTTGTCTAAAACACCAAAAAGCTATTTATAAACATTTCTGGGAATTCAAGGATAGAATATTTACTCCACAGAAAGAATGGGAGAATATAGGTAAATTCCAAACCCCTAACAGCTTCAGAAAGGGCCTGGAAGAAAAAATAAAAATAGATATAAAAATACTAGCCAGCTATTGAAGCAAAGTAATGACATCATATTTAAATGTTGCCGGAAAAATAGAATTAAATTAGATTATAAAAGGAATTTTGTATTTATTTTGCAGCCATACTTATTTCGCATTATTTATTCAAAAGTGATATGTTTTGATTTATTCGTATGTATATAATTTGTGTATATATATATATATATATATATATATATATATATATATATATATATATATATGTGTGTGTGTATGTATGTGTGTGTGTGTGTGATTATTATGTGTGCATATAATGTTTTGCATATGTGTGTGTGCATATGTGTGCAAATATATGGGTGTGTGTGTGTATGCATATAATAATGTATGGACGTGTGTATGTGCATATATATATATGTGTGTTTGGGTATGTGCATATATAGGTGTGTGTGTATGTACATGGGTGTATGTATATGCATTGCATATGTGTTTACTCGTGTTTTCGTCTGTATGTGATTAGTGTTATATATGTTTATATGTATATACCATGCATAAATATGATGTATTTTATAATTATAATGTATTGAATTATAATTATTTTATTTATCATATTATTTTTCACATTTTTAATATATGATAATGATTGCTATTATATTAATGTCGATAAGATTATGATGACGATATAAATTTTGATTTAATTTTAATGTATTTCACGATTTATCACTTGTAATTCTAAAGCATCATAAATGTTTATCTAATTGTTCAAATGTGACACATTGCTTCTCCTTTTCCTTTTTTTTAAGATTTTATCTCTTTTAAATAATTATAAATCCATAGGAAATTAAAAGGGGTCAAAGTAATCAGTGACTGATTTTATTTTAAATAATTTTTAATAAACTGTCTGGATAAATTTAAACCATTTTGTAATTTCGGTCTGATGACGCAGATATAAAAATTATCTTTTGAAATAAATTTATTACCGAGTTCTTCGATGATGTGTTAAGTTTTTCCTTCTTGATGTATATCATATTGCTCTGTATATAAATACATTGATGTCTCTTCATTGATCTATCTTTTTAATAGTTTATATAAAAAAATAGGAGGGCACGCCACAAGAGAAGATCCCACCCCGTAAGCATTTTTACTTCTGTCTAACAAATAAGTTCCCAATATACCAAGCCTTTTCAATTCATATTTGCAGAGATTATATACCAGAACCCAAACATGGATAAATAAAGAAAATGTTATACTGGAACATACCTATTCTATTGTTAATAGACTCTCCCATATATAATAAAAGTAGTAGGTTAGCAGTCGCCAGGAGCTTTTTGAGTTGGTCAGACAGTCGATGTCGGACATTAAATAAATCAGCCACCACAACTAGAAAATCGTCATTAATATTATAACATCGTGGGATAACGTTTAATAAGTCGAACCTTTTAAATAATGAAACTTAGTGAAATACAAGCAAACTGTGAAACTTCTCTATAATAGAAAAAAAAAAAAAATTCCAAATCACGCCTAAAGAAACGCTAAAATGTCATATTAGCTAACTACTAGTTTACTGTAAATAAATATTCTTAAAAAACTCTAGTTGTAATTTCAACTTAGTTTTCTTAAATATAATTTATATTTGATATCTCATCAGCAATACTGAAGATCATTGAAATTTTTAAATTAACTTTTCTACAGTTTGGTTCCATTTTACTGATTTCCTGGTAATATTTAAACATATATTTAAAAAATACCACCTGAGTGATTTCGAATTTAATGAAACATTCTGAATTTAATAAAGGTTTTTATTTTTTATCTCTTCGACCCATTCATCATTTTTTTTCATGATTGTTATTAATAATTGTTTAATAAAAAGGGGAGATGTTTTCTAGATTTGTATGAGGGGAAGGGCATAATAATCAAAATCTGACCCAGATAATCTTTTGAAATTTTATAAATACACATACACGAGTAGTTTGGTCATTCATTTAAGTTCACAATATTGTTGTCTGATCACCAATAAGTAAACCTCTTCCTGAAATGTATTTCTATATAATTTATTTCAAGATCAGGATTGTATCAATCGATATTTGATATTATCTTCTTGAAAGAAATTTAAGCAATGTGAATATAAATATGTAACTTTGTTAAAATGATTATTACAAATATACGTTTCAGTATATATTTTTTTTATTTCCAAAACGGATTCGCGTGAAAAAAAAATCTTTTCTCTTTACTAATTATTTTATGAACAGAATAAAAATGCTACCAAAGATGAACTCAGATAATGAATAAGCATAAATAATTTGTCAGTTAAATTGGATACGTAAAAACGGTTAAAAACAAACAAAAGTCGACCAATTTCTTGTGGCTATTGGATCGGATCTAAGGAACGACGAAAATTGATTAAAGATAGTGAACTAAATAACATCATTCGACATCGATTAAATTTTTAACGCCTTGTCCAAATATTAAGACATTTGCCGCCGATAAAAAAATCCTCTTCTTCTATTGCATTATCAAAGAGATTGATACCAATCACGTCATGCTTAAAGGATCATTAAGGAAAAAGACTTTGATGAATAGAAAAATTAAAACCTGGGAGATGGAAACTGCAGAAAGAAACAATTGGAGAAAAGCAGTCCACGATAAAACATCTTCCGAAAACAGCAGATGAAGAAGAGTCGAAGCGAGCTCAAAGAAAAGCCAGAGCTCTCCATCACCAGAAGCCTCCTACACTACCTTACGGTGGCTGCAGACGTCTCTTAGATATTATCCATTCATAGAGGTAAAGGTCTGGTTTTTTTAATATTTGTTATAAAATTTATTCTATTCTATATTAAGAGTTTCTCCCACCTATATAATAACAAGGAGCTTTTAAGAATAACAGTCAGATTTTTTTTTTATCGGTCTGAGTTCAGTCTGAACATATGACTTTAGGCTGACCGGTTGAATTATGCCTTAGGGCGGGGAGGAAACCTGAACGAAAAACGCCGAATTTTTTTTTTCTTTCTGTAAAAAACCCTGAACCCGTTTATACGGGTTCAAAGGTTTTATTTATTGGCCGAGCCCAAAATGGAGATCCCTTTTAAACCGGCCTTGTGCAAAAAAATGATGCATAACGTCGGGGTGGTGACTGTATACCGTCGCTCAGTGGGTCGGTCAATTTTGGAAAGTCGATGTCGGACGAATGTTAGTCGAATACTAAATTATCAGCGACCACAAGAAAATTTAATCTGCGTCATTACCTATTATATCAAAGTTCATAACGTTTTTTACGTCGAACCTATTTTAGGACCGACTTAGTATTGTTTTACAAGCCGCCACGGTGAAATTACTATATAACACCAAAATTACTTGTCAACGATTATATTTAACGACGACGACCATCATGAATGTTGACATAATGGGTATTCTTTGAATTGGACGAGAAAAGAACACGATTGTGAATGTCATCATTGAAACCAAATCAGTCTGTGCCGTGTATGGTTCAATTAAAACGATCATTGTCTTAACATGATACTATTTACATGATCGATGAACGAGGAGCGATAACTGATTTCGAGATAGGAATAGGCTCATTTAAAGCTTCAACGGAAGAATAAATACAACAGTTTTGAAACATTTTGCGGCAGTCAGATTAAACTAAATCCAACCTATTTGTGTTTGCTTGAATCATAGTTTAGTGTTGTTATAACCTGGAGTAAAAGCAAAAATCTTTGATTTCAACAATTAAGTTTTGTGGTCGAAATCCCATGTTCAGTATTGATGTCAATAAATTGATGCATTTCATCAACAGAATGATGAATGTTAAAGATCCCATCAAAATATTGAAAATGTTTGGGATGGAGAGTTACATTACGTCTGAAATTTTTATACCACTCATCAAAACCTCAATAACTCAAATATACTTTGAGAAGTCAAAATTTAAACGAGTGATTTGGACATCAAATTAATGTTTAAATTAAATTTATACGAAGTTTTAAAATGTTTTATTAATCTTATTAGATTTATTATACAAATTGTAGTCTAAAGGTGTTATGCAAAAAGCACAAAATCAATTTTTATTTACATAACAAGCTAATAAAATTATGAAAGTGCTTCTTTCGCTATAACTCGGAGAGCCAAGTTCGAATTCTAGCCGAGTTCATTACATTCACTTACGTGCTAATATCCTTGGGAAAGGCATGAATCCAAATCTTTTCATCAAGCTATGGGTAAACAGTAGGTTAGACTGGGTTCTATAGACTTGGGTGGCAACCGGTCTAGGAGAAGGAAAACTCTGATTTCAAAACTGTATATATCCCTGGCGAAGCACATAATATACACTATAAAATAGATCGTTTATATTGAATCGATGATACCGATACGGGTCGAAAATCAGCAGCAATTGATCAACTGTTATCATGGAACAATTATTATTTTTCTTAAGTATTTTACCCCAAGCAAGGCGGGAAGCCACTAGGACGCATGGGGTTACAGAAAATATAGAGTGAGATCAGATAGGAGTTATAGAAGAGAGTATGAGGAGAAGGGTAGTGGATAGATCAAGTTAACTGGAGATGTCGATTGACATTACACTTGAATAGCTGGAGATTATAGCTCTCAGGGAAACTGGAATAGGGAAGGAGTTCCACAGGCGAGAGGTGCGAGACATGAAGCTATTGGAGTAGAAGAGACGGCTACATTTAGGAGTTTCGACAGTGAAGGAGTGAGGCGCTGGAACTCATGAAGTCCGGGAACCTGCGAATGCAGCTCCTCGAAGCAATTTCCATGAAAGTATTTGTAGAACAGACAGAGAGAGGCGACGGCGCGTCTGTGAGAAAGTGACTGTAGACGAGATGCCAGATCAGGGCCAATTATATTGCATATCCGCCTCTGGAGCCTATCAAGAACCCCCGAGGCAAACAGAAGGGGCTCCAGACCATATATGGCAGCAATACTCCATGCAAGGGCGAATTGTTGATTTGTAGATCTGGAGGATCGATTCCGGGGAGAAAAATTTCCTGGCGCGGCACAGGGAGCCAACTTTCCTTGCGGTGGACGAAGCAATTGACTCAATGTATTTGTTCCATAAAGTATTATTAATTGATTTTATTAAATCCAGCCGGTTCAATTACCAATATAGATTTAAATGTTTCCCATAGGTCTGCTTTGCTCACATATTGGTTGTTACGTTCTTTTTGTTTTTTACAACTGACAAATTTTTGATCCGATTCAAATCGAGATTTGATGGTGGTCATTAAATTACCTTATCTCATTTAAAACTTTTCCGCAACAAAAATGCACGGGTTACCTTAGGTATATGAAAAGGAGCATTGTCGAGTATAAATACGCATTTAATTTGAATCTGTGAAGCTGGGACGCTTGAAATAAAGCTTTTTTTTCCATGAAATCAAAATAGCTTTGTTCAGTTTAACATTTTCCCCGACTTTGAAGACTTAAAACAATGGTTTCGTCAACATTTCAAGTCCATATCATCACGCCTGTTGGCTTCCTTTCGCCACAGACACATTTGCATAAAATAATATCTTTTTTTTTTTTGGCCCGCCTAGCACGTTCTGTGTGTGCCAACCGAAAATCGTCCATAAACATTGCTTTAGAAAAGACAATTTTCATGTATTTCTTGACCCAATTTTGACGCTTTAAAATATTTGCTTTGCGGAGAGGAGTTTGCATAGAAGATTCTTTGACAGATCCCAATTTTCGACCTGTTCTATTGTGATTTTTCGATCACACAATTCCAGCCAGTTCAAATATCTGAGCACTGAACAAAAGTGGTTATTTCGTTATAACGCGTTTCAGATTACGTTTACCTCGAGGAGACAAGTCTTTCAAAACTTTTCCTTTGAATCTGGTTCTCAGCTTATATATGTTTTCAACAGCACTCTTTATCGTTCGATGAACTCTGCGAAACTCTTTTGATATATTCAATGTAAAGATTTCCTCAATAAATAACTTTAGTATGTTCTTTTTATCAGCATTTTTTTAGATCTTTTCCATTACCCATGTTCCAATATATATCTAAAAAAGGTTTCTATTAGATTTCAGAAGCCTTAACAAAATATTAGTTTAATCTGCATAATAATTTCAAACTGCAGTTTTTTTTTATAATACATCCAGTAACTTTAATAAAACATATTGAAACTATCAAAAAAAAGTTGACTCGAGCTTTTTTTTGAGATCTACATTGTTTAAAATTTGACAAAGATTTTTAAAGATAATTCGGAATTATTAAGGTTTATGTGATTTGCATAATAGCTTCTGGCAAACTGTATGTTCTAGAATGAAGATTATCCAAAAACATTGCATTAAATATTTTTGCACTAACAAAAAAAACTATGAAAAATATTGATGTCATTTGCAAAAAAAACTTTAGTCTCGTGAAATGTAAAAACGGAAATTATTATAAAAAAAATAACTCAAACAAAACAGAACTGAAAGACTGCATATTGTCGAAGCGGAAAAAATATTTCAGTGAATGTTTCTGCATATCTAGTAGGATTAATGACATCAAAACTTCAAAAAAAAAAAAAATATTTATTACAAGAAAAATAATTTTTCAAATTTAAACTTTTAATAGGCGTTAGTTCATATTTATCCTATTGCAGAAATATTTGAAAAAATTTTTCTATGTCGGGTTGCAATACTGTACCGTTTGTTAATAGATAATATCTTATAATAATGATTTTTCTTGGCCAATGTTCTGGAGACAATTATATTCTTATATTTTAGCATTAGCAAATAATAAACATCTATAAAAATAAGAGTGTATTTATTTATGGTCAATATCTGCAGACATTATCTATTAAAAACACATAAGTATAGTGATTTTCTTAGCGTAGCTTAGATGGGCACATTATAAATTAACTATCTATGTAATCTATTTTTGCAGGATCGAACTCAACAGAAATATTTTGAAAAATTGTTCCAGCAATACTTGTCTTTTGAATATTTACACCAACGGGAGGTGCCCAATGGTTTTCCTATAATTTTTTTTCAATCGTAGCTTTTTTGTGGCACAAAGCCGTAAAGTTTGGAGCACCCGAAGTGAAAATCAAACTTAAACTCGTTTGTAATTGTTCTTAGCTGGCTGTAAGACAATCTTGCTAAATTTTACATTTTAAAAGGTAAAAAAAATTTTTTTGCATATTTTAAATGGCGCACAGGCTTCGCTTGTATTTAAACCCAGTGAGAATCGAAGAATCAATAGCTTTATTCATTTTTAACTGTTGATGCGAAAAAAAAAAAGAAACCATTCACGACACCGAGATAAATTAAAACAAAAATAATTTATATGGATTTTGCTGGTGTTGGTAACGGATAAACGCTCTAGCAAAGTTTAGTCTGATATCAGAGTTCAAATGTTCAACTGTATGGCAAATATTCTTTTGATGAATTGATAAATATGGATTAAATAGTAGGACAGACTGAGCTCTTGAGCCTTGGTTGTAACCAGTCTCTGAATAATTAAACTACTTAATTCAAAAAAAGGAGGCTTGTTTTAGACGAGTTAAAAAACATTATGTAAACGAGTTCCTGAGTTCGATTCTACAATTGAAAAAAGTTTAGATGGGTCTGCACAACTCCATAATTATGTTTAAAAAACGAAAGTGTTTTTTGTTTCTAAGATTTTAAATCATTCAGAGTTCACACACACAAATCTATCTATTCTATATATATATATATATATATATATATATATATATATATATATATATATATAATATAATAATAAATTGATTAAGTCCGACAATTATTTTAATATATTATACGTTATTTTTATATATACAAATATTTAAGTAAATGATCTCTTTATAATAAACAGTATTAACAACATTTACCGGCTTGAATGTCCGAGAAATTTCATAGAAAATATGTGTCTTTCGACAGGAATCGAACCTGTATGAAAACGGATCCGTCATATCTCTTATCAATTTACCAGTGGAACAGCGTGGTGTTTAGCAAGGTCGATTTCACCGCTTTTAATTAACAAACATCCCATGATTTCGCCCGAACATCCATATCTGCTCGAAACGTATATAAACGTAAACAAATGACGTCACACACTACGAAATGGACCAAGTCCGAAAATTATTTTAATATATTTTATTGTTATACGTTATTTATGTAAAGAGAAATATTTAAGTAAATGCTCTATACTTATAATCAACTGTATTAACAACATTTACTGGCCTGAATGTCGGAGAAATTTCATAAGAAAATGTGTGCTCCGACAGGAATCGAACCTTTATCATACACGGAACCGTCATATAGCCTGACATGCTATATAGTTTTGCTAACTAGTCGCTTCCTCTATAGCTAAATGATATAGCACATCAGGCCATTCGATAAAACCCCATATGCGTTTCTCTCTCCATTCACACAAGTTGGGTAGATATATAGCTCAATTTCATCTTTTTTTTTTCTTTTGTAAGAAATTAAGTAGGACAATGGCAACCGGTATTTGAAGAGATAGAAACACAAGACACGCGGATTGAACCATCATTGTCAAAATATTTCAAAGAATTTGATAATGCGAATTTACAACAATCTTTTATTAACCATTCTGAAGAAGCGAAAGCTTCGAACAAATATTTTTAGTAATCTCACTGCAGATATAAATTGACAAAAATCGACCTCTCTGAATTATTTAAGAGAAAAGGCGGATTAAGCTATCCTAATTAAAATACCCTGAGATTCTGTTTTGACCTAGAAAGGGTTACTTAATCTATAAAACAACGGTATGCATCGTTTTGCATTTGTATTACTCTCACTTCCATGCAAAAATTGTCGAATTTAAACAAGACGAATTACATTTAATTTCTCAATTTTTCCAAATTATTCTTTTCCTTCCTCCCAGTGTTAACCTCGACGTCACAGACACAAGTTATAAATCTTTCTTTGGCACTATAGAAAATAGATTCATCATTTTTATAAAGAATGAATTATAACTTACTGTAATTTTTGTGCTACTTCAAACTAATTCAATTTAAACACATTTCTTAGTATGTTCTCTTATGTATGTGTTGTAACCTAGGAAGGGTTATTACAGAATGAGGAATAACCAAGCCGAAGGATGGAAATGAAATTGTAATGTTTATAATCATCAACAAATACAATACTCGCCAGCGCCGTGAAGTAGGTAAACCACAGCTAATTGTGGACTACTTAGAGAGCATATTAAACTTACAATTGTGTCCAACGTATTTATGAGGATTGGGGCATACCCATTAGTGTTCATAGGTACGGTATATAACAGATTCAGAATAGAGGACTTTGTTCCTCATTTTAAACTGATTTTTTCCAATTAAACCATTGATACTGAAACCCAAATTTATTTTAGATGTATTCTTCCCAATCGGTCTGCTTAATCCAAACTGTTCTTTTATCCAAACCTTCTCATTTTGATCGTCCTGTGTAAAACGATAAACTACACGATGTAGCAAGGCTTTTGATGGGAAGATGGGAGGTTTTTAGGAACGTCAACTACCACTTTTGCTTTTATTACCATGTCCCTGGTCTGTGATAGTAGCACCTGTTACGGTCTCAACTATGGGCAACTAGTGAACCTGCAAATTAACAGTACATTTCTATAGCAAAATGACCAACAATTTTTTTTATGATCTATAAAATGTATATCTCAAAATCTTACCTTTATTCTGAAAGTATAAAATTATATACAAAATATCTAGTTGAATACAACAAATTACGTACTAAGTATTTATCATTTGCCATTGAATAACACATAGATTTTGATATGCCGCCAAACAAAACCAGCTATCCAAAAAAGCCAACATGAAAGAACTCCGTTGAGTGGAGGTATTTCTGTATAAATACCAGCTTGATTCATCAGTTAGTTTGCAGGGTTTGTATTGAGTTACAACCTGCTTTATTTTTGTCTGCCAGCTGGACGCTAGCTGGGACCCTTACGCCGGTAAGTGCTGTTTATTATTGTTATTTTACAGACATTAATTCATATATCCTACAATTACATAAAGAAATCAAGCTGTAGCCAAAATGTAACTTCAATAAAACAACACCCTAAAAGACGCCTATCAGTACCTCTAGTAATCATACCCACACAAACATGTATATACAGAAAAGCTGAGAATCATCTACCATGTATTCAATTGTGAAAGTAGAATAAAATATATTTTTATTACTCCAAAAAGGAGTTGATATGCCGTTGAACAAACAAATCGGTGTCTTATTGTGGCGAAATGAAATTTTGATTTTTATTCAGTTTGAATAAATTTTCTAACCCACCACTTTATTCCTACCTGCTCTTCTATTCTTGATGTGTGTTTATTTAACATTTATTTTTGAAAAAATCGAAACAGCACTTTTTATTTTGAATTCAGTTATGCAATGGATTATCCTAATTATTATTCATTCTCATCTATACCAATTAATCTTTACATTATTGATCTGTATTAAACAAAGACAAATCTCGATTCAATCAAAACTGAAAAGACATTGAAATTTCAATTTCTGTCATAAATATTATGCTGTCTGCAATAGCAAATGATTGCGATATTATTCAATAAAGTATCTGTCAAAGAAAATAAATTATTTATCTATACAGATAAAATGAAGAATTTGTCTTTCTGTTTGCCACTACAGACTTCGAAATTACTGGATGGATTTCAACTGAGCCTGGCATGAAAATAGGGAATTTCATAGGCTATATGAAATTGACCAATGTCATCTCTGAGCGAGATGAAATATTAGAGATATGGTCAAAGAATCAATTCTCAATTAAGTAAAATATTTATTCTCACGCAAAAAATATAATGATACGGAAAATAAATAATAAAGTAATGAGTAAATGTGAAGATAATTCACTCACTTATTTTAATAATTTGTTCCTGTAATCTAGGAAAGTTTAATGAATAAAAGAATCGAACGAAGGTTGGTAATGAATGATAATATTTAGGACAAGAACAACACATCTAAGATTTGTTAACAGTGCGTTTATTGTAGTAGTCCTAGTTGTTTTAAGTGAGTTAAGGGAATTATACAATAAATCTCCAACTGAAGGATATCTAATCTAGATTTTATTTGATCCGAGCCCGTAGTCTCGGCTAAAATTTTTGTAGACCCCCGTATAAACCGGGTTTTAATTTTTTCCGGAGACATCACTCTGCCCTTCGACAAGCCTCGTCTGGATCCTCTCTGTCCGGAGGCAGAGAGTTTGACCAGCACAGCCGGAGACGAATCTCCGACTGCAGACCAACATACAGTATTTACTACTGCATTTATGTGAATAGCGACATACCCATGATCGTGCGACAATTAATATTAGGTATGGTAAAAATAACGTCGTTTTTGACGTTCAACTTAACGCAAAAACGACATTGTTTTTTGCACCATAAAATGGTTATGAAAACGTCATCTGTCAAAAGTTATTATTTAGGGAAAATGTTCCCGAACAACGGTGAGTTACTGTCGAAAAGTAAATTCTTTTTCAATATTTACATCAAAGAAAACGTTGCTGAGGTTATAATGGACAGGAAATATTGAGATAACCATTGCAAAATTTGGACTCAAAACCGGCAATGAAGAATTCGTTCGACATCGAACAAAAAAAAAGTCCAATCAAAATCGAAAGAAAAACTGTTGAAACGCATAAACATATAACAAACATGACACAATTTTGAGAATTATAGATATTGGTGATCTGATTCCTCGTTTGCCAGAAGTGAAATTCTGGATACAACATTCGAAATGATCGCCATTACGAAGTTTGGCCATTAACCCGTACGATAATCCTTCCACCACCCTTAAGAGGTTCTCATTGTTGAAATGTGACATTTCTTTATTTCTCACAATCTAATCACACAACCTATGACGCTGCACTAAGTGAAGTGGGGAGATGTTCCGAAAGTCGACCGATTGTCTTCTTCCTGCGGCTAAAATCAATCACCTTCTCATTTGCTAAGGACCAAACACTCATAAATATACGACCAGTTCTCAAGATGACAATTATAGATTACAGATACTGACTGAATACCATCTTATAGAAGACGTTTTCTTTCTTTCGTTTGATGTATTCATTTCTATCTATCAAAATGGAATATAGGAAAACCCGTTTGAATGTTGAAATTTTATCAATTTTCTTGTTGAAGATACCCTCAATTTAAGTTGCTGTTTTCAAAACATCATTTTTTTTTTAATTTCTAAGGAAAATCGCTATTTTTCCAATCGATTTCCCTGAAAAACTTTCTAAATCACTCACATGTTCGATCCATGATATTCTGAAATAAAAAAATGTAAAACAGACTTTTGATGCCTCAACTTATCTGTGAAGATATTGTCCAGCACTCACTGTCATTTAGAAAGAAAGATATTACATAAAATTTAGCACTTTTTTCTTTTGTTTCTATGTTTGTATAAATGGGAAAACATAAAAGGTTGTCATTGTTGAAATGTGGCATCCTTTCTCAGACATTTGGAAGTAACAGGAATGGAAGCATGTACCTGATATGAAACCTGTCTACAAACAGCGGCTATAATCAGTCATCTTGCCCATTTGTTAATAAACAAGAACTCATAAATAAGCGATAACTTCTCGGGTTTATATAAGTACAAACTTACATTCCTGAATATATATATATATATATATATATATATATATATATATATAATAAATTTATTTTTTAAAAAAAAAATTAACATAGCATGTAGTAAGCATAAAATCAAATAAAAATACATTTATTTCAACACATTCTTTGTCTTATCAGCATGATGTTGAAAATAAAAAAAAAAAGTTGTTTTTTAAAATTTTATAAACAACATCATCACTTGATTAAAAACACAGAATTTGGCGAAAAAATAAAATATGAGCAAACTGTTTACAAATTTTTTATTTAAAAATAATCTGATTGTGATACAGAAAGGGTACGATATGCAACTTAAATTCATAGAATAGATAATTGAAAAAATTATTGGAATTCATTTTTTATATACCAATTATATTCGTATATATATATATATATATATATATATATATATAGGATTGGTGAATAGATTTTATCCCAGAATAAAGGTGTCCACTATTTTAACTGCTCAACATGGATGAGTAAAATAATTAAAAATTCGAAAAATAATAATATAAATCTGTTATAAAATCACAAACAAAATATCCATTCTGTTTCAACCTTTATGGTGTTATCAAGTATGGTGGAGAATGTAGAATAAAGAGTTTTAAAGGTTCAAATCAATCAAACACCCACACGATAGGGGACACGCTGTTACATAATCTATGGTTATGATCAATCAAATATATATATATATGAAAATTTAAAAACTTGACAAAGAACGTTGTTATAATTATTAATATTTAATGTTACGCTTAGACTTAAATAGAAATGATTTTTATTAATAATACATTTTACTATAAAATGGAAAAATTACATAAACGTTTATTCTGTGATTTTCGTTTTTCAATTAAGACAAAATAAACAATAGAATGGTTTGTATTTTTTCAGTTTTCTCCTTTAAATATATTTATATAATTTTAAAATTAATATAGTTTAAATATAAGATTTATATATATATATATATATATATATATATATATATATATATATATATATATAAAATATATTATTTATATATATATATATTTATTTACTTATAAAATATCGACAATATCAAAAGTTAGAGCTAACGTATTTGGTTTGGGTTTGGTGAGTTTGGCAGAAATTTTTTTTTCATCTTTTGCCATCGTCAGACAAACTCTGACGATGTAAAATTTTCAAATAAATATATATATATATAAGGTATGTTTTTCAATATATATATATATATATATATATATATATATATATAATATTTATTTAAAAATATGATTCCATTGGAAAGGATACATAAAAATTCTCATATTTTTGTTTATAAACAAAACTAGAACTTTTAAAACTTAGGATGATATGCCTTTTATGCCTACATGAAAAACTACACATTATTAAGTTTCTAAATAATAAAATCTATTAAACAATAGACATGAGTTAACGGTTTTTTGCCGACATCATCAAATTTTTGCATTGAATAATTAGCATAATAAAAAATAATTTTTAAATTGCATAGTCTAAATAAATAGTTTAAATGCCCTAAAAAAAAAAATAATATATCTTTATGAAGTCGTCAAAAAACAAATGTTATATCGTTATTTTTTTATATACAAAAACCCTTTCAAAAAAAAAAATAAAATAAAAAAATAAATAAATCTCCATAGACACTTAACCAGACTAGACGATGTCATCTCCCGCTTTAAATTAGACACACAACCAACCTTACGTCTGATTTGACATGAGATATTGATACAAATAAAAACTTACGCTCCTTTTTTTTAAACAATTGCTCTAGCCGTTACCATAGTAATTTTAATTTCAATAATGAATATGCTTATAAAACGCGTAAATTTCAGAAATAAGTTATTCAAAAAAATTTTGCTTGAAGATGGAACAGAGCTTAGTACTTTAATTCAATTTAATTCAAATAATTATATTGAAGTTTTCGGCTCTTGTTTTGAAACATGAGAACTCTTATGTAGCGTGTTGGAATCATATTTTAAATAAATAATTATATTTATGCTATACTTTTATATCGAGCACTATTTGCAAAAAAATAATAACAAAAATACTAAAGAACTTTGGATTATTTACCTAACGAGTTCTTTCCTATTTTCTATATATTTTTCACACACACACACACACACATATATAATAATATATATATATATATATATATATATATATATATATATATATATATATAATGTGTTGTGTGTGTATAAAAATATGATATATATATATGACATTTACTATCACATGTTTATAAAGATCTCATGTATAACATAAATATATACGGGATGGCGTTGGAAATGTTTTGGCTCCTACTCATTTCTTGTTATCAGTTTTTTTTGATTTGGGGGAGACCTTTTTGAAATTTTTTGTTTGGTTTTATATTTAAAATTTAATAAACAGTAAAATTTATATACCTGAAAACTTAAATACATTTATTTTCGATGAAAACCGTTATTTAATGGAAATGATTAAATATATGAGGAAAATCGTCTACTAATCTCATATCTAGGGATACCGTGTAGTTCTTCTTTTTATTTAGTCCTATATAGTTATTGCTTGCCCTTTTCCACTAAGCGCAAGTAGACACCTCCCAGGGCTTGAACTCCAAAACACTATATAACCAAATTCACAAACCAACGCTTTATCCAATAGACAATAGGATAACGACAAAAAGATGCAAACAATCGTGCAAATATAAACAATAACTCCTCAAATATCCAAAAAATTCAGGCATTTTTTTATACGTATATATGCTTTGGTAAGTATTTTTCTGTGAGCTGTTTATTCCGGGATTGAAGTTATTGAATAAATCTACTTCGTACGTGACCAGAAACCAGCAACAAATAGACACTTCATTATGTCTATCCAATTTTTGTTTTTGTTTTGAGATACAAACATAGAAATCGTATAATGTCATAGCAATATTATCCTTCTTTTAGCTGAATTTATTTCTTTTTAAAATAAAAAAACATTTCTTTGATGGTCCTTGTCTAAGAGAGATGTGCCGGGGAACAATATTAAATTAAGCATGGAGCATTGAAGGTTAAAGCTTTATAGTAAAAATACTTGAAGAAACATTCTCAGATCACTTCAACAGGCTAGAAACATATCCTCCATAGCATTTATCTCCTAAATAATGTTTGTCCTTTTGTATTATATATTGATGTTAAAAAGTTTTCAAGTTCATATAAAAAGAAAAACTACCTTAAAAAATGTCTTAAAGGGAATTTTGTTTTTGAGATTTATGTATTTAAGTTGATTTATCAGCGAGCATTGTTTTTAAAGTGTAGGCACTGTACACACACACACACATATATATATATAAGTTGCAGCTTCTATCAGTTTGTTATCGAACTCTGTTAAGGTATTTTGGAGATAGACAATTATTTTATCTTATATATAAAATTACAGTGTAAATTTTTTATGATTTATCAAGCAGGTCCTCCGCTCTCACTGGATTTTGCGTGGTTAAAAATAAATATTAATATACTATACTAGCCATTATCGTTGCTTTCATGGTTCAAGAAGAATTATTATTTTTTCCAAGGTTAAATCCAAAATTCTTATGTTTTTATTCTGAATTGCTTAAAATTAATGTGGAGAACTCTTGGTTTGGCAATAATCACAATAGCTAGGAAGGAGTAGATGCGATAGACATCAATTAACTACAGAAGAACTCAAAATTGATCGCTGCATTTAAGTATTGAATAAATGTTTATATTTACCTTTTAGCTGTTCAAGGACAATTCTTCTGCTGACACTTAATTTAAACACGATTTGATGTATGTAGATCCTTATTTTCCGCACAAACATATTTTTATCATGGGTGACAGAACAGGGCACAATTTATAAGATAAAATTAATATAGTGTCAAGATGGGAAAATGAAAATTAGAATTAGCTGCACATTCAACATTTGATGAGTTAGCGCTAAATAACTGCTAATTAAGTAAAACCTATATTCTGAAATCTGTATGCAATAATGCAGAATTGAGCTTAATTCTCCCACGAATTCTAAGATTAAAAGGTCCCAGCTCTATAGTAATTTGATATTTACTCGACCCCCATAAGGTCAGTTTAATGTGGGGAGCCAGAGCGCGCACACCCGGGCTTGTAACAAATATTGTCCGAGCTTCCGCTAGACCAGTTGCCATCTAAGTATGTCCTGATATTTATCCAGAAGAGGATTAATACTTTTCACTTAAGTGGATTCCTCAATCCGAGCCGCTATCCACTACTCCACCGTGCCTGCTACACACACAATAGATAACTGATAAGTGACATTCATTAAACATGGCACGTGTAACTAGAACAGTCTACGCCAGTGAGCGAAATAAAAGGTTCAGTTCGGTATTCCAACCACCCGAGGAAGGCCAGAGCGTACAACCGCCGAATCGTTGTAATAGATATGGTGACAAAGATGAGGACAATTGTCAGAATAATGTAAATAGTGTACACACTTTTTACTTGCATTTCGACTTGCAGCGTGTTTTTAATTTGAAAGTTCACCGAAATATTACTGTCACACCTACTACGACAGACGCCAACTATTGTATCCTGTTATACCAGATCATACCTATTCTATTGTAAATAGACTCTACCACAGATAAGTAGTAGTAGTATCAGCAGTTGTCAGGGCTCAGAGTTGAGTGAGTTAGTCGATGTCGGACATTAAAGATTATGTTGCTAAAAAATAGATTGCTGCGTCATTAAATATTATTTCAAGTTCCTAACGGAAAATATTTCGGACACTTTTCGGTAAAACTAAGAATAAAAATACAAGCCTCCACTGTGAAATAAAAAAAACTTCTCTATAAACACATCCAAAGCACATATTTATATTTGGACTCGTCATTTTCGTTTGCATGCATTGTGTCCATTAAAATCGTTGGCGTTCACGGCTCTCCATAATGTCCTGTCATTTGTAGCTCTTAATAACGTTTGTCTTTTTGTCATCTCTCCAAAACCCTACTCCAACATCCATTCGCTCATGCTCTTCAGGTAGATCGTGTTTTATTTCCTCTGACCTTCTTACCTTCAATCTGTCCTGTGAGTATCTAATTTTCTAAGACGTCTTTCCTCATTATAAATATTTAAGAAACTTCAACTGTCTCTTCAAGACCTTAAGCATAAGTGTCATTTTTGCTGCCATTGTATCTAGAACTTCGCCATTACTCGCATCATACATTTTTGGTAACTTTTCGTCTTAGGAAGTTATTTTTCTATCTTAATGAGGTCAGACTTTGTGAGATCGGAATGGCGGTTGAAAGTATATCTGCGAATAAATGGTGCATTATATAGGAAATCTTATGTTCGTAAATTTCTTTTAAGTAAATTTCTGGACACTAGACTTTCGTTGTCATTGCTCGATTTAGTGAACGGAGTATCATTCATTTTGAGTAAAATCTGATGTTACAGTTCAGCTGAATAGATATGTGCAAGCATATATAATTACGCTATTTTGACACAAGATGCGTCTATTCCACGCTGAGAGCATATCATTAAAACGTTGATTATATATAACATTTGACGGTTGAAGTAACAAAAACACTACAGCAGAGATCGCCAACCTTTACTATATGCCGGTTTTAAAATCATTCAGTGTCCAAACAGCATACGTATTTTTTATACAAGTCAAGGTCAATATATTTTATATAGTAATATATAGTATATATTAAAATTGAAACAGCTAAATATCCTCTTTGCGTTGTAGTAGTTATTGGTTCGGACATGGTGATGTCATTTGCGGCTGAGTGCCATTGGAAATTGCTTAGCGTGGCAGGCGTGCTGTAGGTTGCCGACTACTCCACTACAGTCCAAAATTTTGAGGCTACCCCAGTAATTTTGTAAATTGTCCCAAAAGTAGATGTTTTGGAATTTAAATAAGAGAAAATTATTATTTTTGTTTTTAAAAATGTGAAACTTTTTTTTTTATTAGAAATTTTATTATGTCAAAAAGAAAAAAAAATGACTGAATTTTGTGCTCTTGTCAAAATCCCCGCCTTTATTCTTGATTACCGCAGCACAAATATTTGGCATTCGTTGCAAAGCTTTCTCAACGTATAAGATTGATAATTGATTCTATTCTTTTTTTCCATGACTCTTAGAGTACTTATTATTTTTTCAATCTTCTTTCATGTTTAACTCTTTCTAATTCTTGAGTTGCTTAAAAATTTAGAAATGTAGTGTATATCGCTCTGTAAGGTTTGTTCGTTTCTTTTTCAACCCAAATATACTCGATGCCACGAAATTTATAAGTGAATTAAAGTGAAGAATCTATTCTATCAGTATTTTTTTCTTCCTGGAGAATATGCCTGCTAAACGCTAATCGGAAACCGCAGTAAATGAACATTTCAGTCGGTCGCTTTGAGTTTCTGATGAAGCTGAATCTCGAAGTAAAAACACGTACGTTAGAGAACAATTTGTCCTTTTTCTTTATCATCAACAACTAATCGTGATAGGAGGGGGAAAGAGTAAACTTAAGGTGATTCGTGAGGCTAAAAACCCCATGAAATCCTTGCAGAAGATGTCAGAGAAGTTAATCAAATGCTTCTCAAATTGCAGGAAACGAGAAAATGAATTTGGAACGACACCAAAAGAACCTATTCGCCTCTAGTATTGGATTAAAGATTGCATTTGCTAAAAGGAGTTCGTACTGAATTTGATTCATTCAAATCAGTGCTGATTTGAAATTCCTTTTCACTCTCTATACGAACTCATGCAAATTTTGGGGATAAGGTCTGCTACTTTGATTTATTTCAGCTAACGTCTTCAAATGAGAATAAGAAAACAGATGTTGCTAAAATAGTAAAAGTATGAACAGCACAAAGGGGCATATCCCCAAATAATATCAACGTATATTGTTTGTTATAAAGATAAGGCTTTGTATAGATATTTAACAAAAAAAAAAGTAATTTGAACTTTCAAATATTTTTCAAATCTAAGATAAATCACTTTCATAATTAACATAATTTTTACTTATTTTCTCATTGCAATTCAACTAAAGAACCTTTCAACATATGCCGGGATAGCTTCTCCGAGTAACCTGCTCCAAGAATATATCCTAGTTCAGATTACTATGGACCAGAATAATAGAAGGCATATCATTGTTTCTCGCCTACATTGGCGTATAAAATAACTTAGACTTAACTATATGCCCCTTTGTGCTGTTCATACCTTTACTCTTTTAGCAATATCTGTTTTCTTAACTGGAATTTTGTTATCTTTACAGTCATAATAAATAAATAATTTCCTAATAAATGACTTTATTTTAAAGAAATGGCAAGACGCTTGGAACAACTGTCAAAACAACAAATTATTTAAAATCAAACCCTCTCTAAAGAAACAACTAACTGAACACAGAAAATCACGCAAAGAAGAAGTGGTTTTATCCCGTATTCGGATAGGACACACGCACATAACTCACTCCTTCCTCCTAAAAGACGAAGATCCTCCTGAATGCATAGCATGCCAGGAGACTTATACTGTGAAGCACTTCCTGCTTGATTGCGGTGACATGGCACATATTTGAAAATTATTTTACAACGTGAACATCTTGAAAGAACTTTTCGAAAAATCAAACCCCAATTTGATCTTCACCTTTCTTAGGAAAGTTGGACTATATAATAAAATATAATTCCAATTTGGTTCTGATGATGAAAGGGGAGACTTTGATACCTGCCAGGTGAGAAATTTTCACAGAATGGCGCACCTCTGAAAACAGTGAATTTAAAAAATAAAAAAAAGGAAGACAACACCGAAAAGATAGAAAAGAAAGGGAAAGTTTTCTTGAAAGCATTTCAACCTTAGTTAAAAAAAAAACAAAAAAAAAACAACTGTTTGACCTTAAATGATCTCTTGCTGATCGATGCTCGTTAAGTTTTTAAAAAACAAACAAACAAAACAAACTTTCCGGTCAACAATATGATAATATTATAAACTAATACAAACTAATTTACAATATGATAATAATAATCCTAATATGAACTCATTTCCAATATGAAAATACTAAGCCTAATATAAACTCATTTCCAATATGAAAATACTAAGCCTAATATGAACTCATTTCCAATATGAAAATACTAAGCCTAATATGAACTCATTTCCAATATGAACATACTAAGCCTAATATGAACTCATTTCCAATATGAAAATACTTTGCCTAATATGAACTCATTTCCAATATGAACTCATTTAATATAAACTCATTTCCAATATGAAAATACTAAGCCTATTATGAACTCATTTTCCAATATGAAAATACTAATAATATTGAACTCATTTCCAGTATGAAAATACTAAGCCTAATATGAACTCATTTCAATATGAAAATACTAAGCCTAATATGAACTCATTTCCAATATGAAAATACTAAGCCTAATATGAACTCATTTTCAATATGAAAATACTAAGCCTAATATGAACTCATTTCAATATGAAAATACTAAACCTAATATGAACTCATTTCAATATGAAAATACTAAGCCTAATATGAACTCATTTCAATATGAAAATATAAGCCTAATATGAACTCATTTCCAATATGAAAATACTAAGCCTAATATGAACTCATTTCCAATATGAAAATACTAAGCCTAATATGAACTCATTTCCAATATGAAAATACTAAGCCTAATATGAACTCATTTCCAATATGAAAATACTAAGCCTAATATGAACTCATTTCCAATATGAAAATACTAAGCCTAATATGAACTCATTTCCAATATGAAAATACTAAGCCTAATATGAACTCATTTCCAATATATATGAACTCATTTCCAATAAAATACTAAGCCTAATATGAACTCATTTCCAATAAGAAAATTTTTAAGCCTAATATGAACTCATTTCAATAAGAAAATACTAAGAAATATGAACTCATTTCCAATATAAAAATACTAAGCCTAATATGAACTCATTTCCAATATGAAAATACTAAGCCCTAATATGAACTCATTTCCAATATGAAAATACTAAGCCTAATATGAACTATTTAAATAATTGTGAAAATATAAGCCTAATATGAACTCATTTCCAATATGAAAATACTAAGCCTAATATGAACTCATTTCCAATATGAACGACGGTAAGCCCTAATATGAACTCATTTCCAATATGAAAAATAGCCTAATATGAACTCAAAATGAAAATACTAAGCCTAATATGAACTCATTTACAATATGAAAATACTAAGCCTAATATGAACTCATTTACAATATGAAAATACTAAGCCCAATATGAACTCATTTAATTGTAAACGGGTAACTACATTTCGAAAAGGAACACATTTAGTTCAATTAATCGAGATTTTTTTTTTGTTTTTTGATAAATGTAAACAGATATCTTTAGATCAGTGGATGCAAAACAATATGGCGCGTCTTATAGGTGCGGCAGAAGATGAGAGCAGGTGAGGCAGAATAATTGAAAGACAACGTTTTAGAATCAGTATAAAAAAATTATAATGCCAAAAAATGATATCAATATTTAAAATATTATGGATTACGTCAGCAATTTCCTCAAATATGAAGAAGTGACTCGAGTGTGACAGAGCTGTGGTTCTACAGAAGGATGCTAAGGATATCATGGACTGAACGTGTGAGCAACGATGAGGTCTTAGAGAGGATGCAAACAAGGAGGAGGCTTATTAATATCAGGAAGAGGCAGCTGAAGTTTCTGGGGAAACAATGACGAAGGAGGGCCTGGAGAATCTGATACTCGCGTGTCGAATAGAGGGAAAGAGAGACAACGGAAAACGGAAAACAGCGGGTGACATACCTGGCGGACTTGGGCAGGTGGATAACAGAACGTGGTCTTGGGGAGAAAGCAGACGGAAAGAACCTGTTGAGAGATGCAAAGGATTGAGGTAGGTGAAGAGCCATGATCCCCTACGTACATAAACAGAAAAACAAAAAGTGTGCTTATACTTAAAATCAGAAAGAAATTTAAGAAGTCTAGGACATATAGTGAGGAAAGTGATTATTTTTTCTACACTACTACTAATACGTCTTCTGCTACTACTAATATTTCTTCTTTGGCTTTTTCTACTACTACTACTACTAGACCTTTAGACTGATACTTTCGTTATAATGTTTATATTTTTATATTAGGTTGAGTCTTGAGAGAAATAGTAGTAATTGCATACGTTAGTCCCTGTATAAATAGTTATAAATAATTTTTGACCGATGTTAACATTGTGATATTTTTTCAGGATGTGTGTGTGTGTGTGTGTGTGTAACGTATGCACGGCCGTAACTTTCGACGGATTTGCACCAAAATGTACATGCACATGCTCCAAGTTAGCGGCAAGGCCAAGACCGTCTTTGCATTTCCCAACTCCCATCGATAGTGGAAATAATGGATTTTTTCATGCTTCTACGGCACTTTTCATGTAGTTTGCGGCCATTTTCTACTGGCTTCCACGAATAGGCAGGAAGATTCTATTGGCCAGCGTGAGAGCCAATAGCTGACTGACACGAATGTTATCTAGCATGCAAAAAAAATCGATAGCTGCATTCGTCACAAATGGGAAAAATTTAAATCTGCATGGCACTTACTCCAATTGGCTCATTCGCTTGCTTAAACTCCACGTTGATTCTGATTCCGCAGAACTTGCTTCGTTGTGAAAAAGTATTTGTTGTTAACATTCTTTTTTCATTCGAATTTTCCAGTTACGAGTCCTCTTTTGAAGCTGATCGTTTTGTGTCATTTTGTTTAGTCTTTTTTTAATGTTTAGTATAGAGCCCAGAAAAATTCGCAGTGTGAGATATGCAAGAAGTAAGGCATGTAGCAACATCAGCACGGCAAAGGGCACTCCTTTAAAAGCAAGGAAGGGCAAAAATATTTTAAGTCAAGTGATAGCGATTGCTGTATGAGACGTAAGTTTTTTGAATCAAGCACGGGCAACGCCGAGCCATGCTGCTAGTATATGTAAACCAGTTTGAATAATTCAATATCTAATTACATTTCTCTCCAAACAGTTTAATGAGGGAGACAGACTTCAAACATTTTCTCTTCTATAAAATTAAAGAAAGCCGATCAAATGATAGATTATTTAAAGCATACCTTAATGATAAATAAGTTGCCCGAGAGATCAATAGCTAACTTCTGTCATAACGAAAAGAGATAATGCAAAATCGATATAGACAAATTATCACGTAAGTAATATAATTATATATCTTTTCGTCTTCATTATCATTTCTATTCGAGTAATACTCTCGTCTATATTTACAAAACTTGAAAAGTCACTCAGTAATAGTCTCTAAGTAGGCATAAAATATTTTCCATGCGGCGAAAGGGTAGATTTCACATCTAATCCTTTTACTAATCGATGGTATAGACTCCTTCTATTTGTTACCACTCGAATGCGAGCATCGGGACCGACTTCCGCTTTTCCTATTCTCTTTTCTGTTCCCTGGTGACAGTTGCGGAGATGGCTGTGAATCCAAGAGAGGTTGACGAAGCCATTCACGTGAATTACCTTCTGGTGGACAACTCTGTGCTACGGAGAAGTCCACACAGTTGCCCTGAACCGCCAACCTCTTATCTCAAAAGAGACTGTGACAGGCGATATCTGGCAAACAAAGTTGCAGTGGACTGTCAGATGTTTAGTCTGTCAAGATCCGCCTTGATTACGTTGAGACCATGCAGATCTTTGCCGGTCCTGCAGTTGGTGTCTTCGGGGATTAATCGCGTTCAGTCTGGTCATTCATCTTCGACCTCACCACCATAGGTGCCCCCTGCCAAAAATTGTTTATTGATAGATTCTGATTTCAGTTCCACATACACACGCAGAAAAAAAAAAGAAAAATACTGGATTTTAAAATTAAATACATATAAACTACGGTTAAATAAGGACGGGTATTTTAAATCTTTATAAATATTTCAATAGTTAAACATTTTTTCAGATATAAATAATTTTTTTTATTTTTAAAATTTTTTTTTAAACAACATCTAAAAGATTATTACAGTTAGATTTACATTAAGAATATTCGAACAAAGTGGCATTCCATATCACGTGACGTCCGCATCTCGCGACGGACGCTACTTGTAAACAAACAGTTATTTATGAAGGAAGATTGAGGTCAATCTGAAATATCAAATATATATAAAAAGAAGTCAATACTTTCATAAAAAACATTATTATTTTTTTAATTTGCAACTCTCTCTCTCTCTCTCTCTCTCTCTATATATATATATATATAATTTGTGTGCATACATGTACTATATATATATATATAATTTGTGTGCATACATGTATTATATATATATGTGTGTGTGTGTATGTATAGAATTATTGAAGACGCAACTGGATTACATAAGATTATCTCATACAAAGATTAATAAGGTCAGAGACTCCCAAATATTTTGCATAGCAATAACATTCAGGTCTAATAATAATAATTCTTACTATCATTAATCAGTTGAATTTACCCCAGTGTCGAACTTTCGCCAATCTCTTCAACACGTGCAATATTCACACTCAGGCCAATGTCTTTTCACTCATAAGTGCCTAATGATGTCTCTCGAAGTGGGGAAAGAACACCAATTTAACATGGAACCAATTTCGAAAAGTCGAGAGCGGTTAATTAGCTCAAGTAATTAGTTTTAACGACGGTATTTTGGCGATTACTCGAAAGGGAATCGCCTGCAGACTTTTACACCACTCGACAGTATGAGTGACGAATCAATTTAAAGTGGCCATTCTGGAAGGGAATAATACGACATTGGAGTGGATTTTTTTCTGGTTACCTTAGCTTAGCATCATAGTAATTCAATCGTCGCTTCCTGATTTTCAATGCACATATATGTACACACTCACACACAAATACATTATTTCAAGTTTAAATATACTTTATATATATTATATATATATATATATATATATATATATATATATATTTCATTCATTGAATCATTTTATTTAAATTTTTATTATGTTCGTAATTTTTTCTGGACTATAATAGACTCATCTACATGTAGAATTTACTAAAGCTAATAAAAATAAAAGGCCATCACTCAGTAACTCATAATGTGCTGACCCCATTTGGAAAAAAATCCATAACACGAGATGCATACATTGGGTAGAATTGAAATGAAAAATAATAATGAAAATAGCTAAAAGAATAGACGAGAGCGCTCGACCATACAAAACAGTCGGCCAATTTTTAAGATAATTGTCCAGAAAAGAAAAGTAAAACTCATAACACACACACACACACACACACACACACACACACACATATATATATATATATGAGGACACAAATGATAGCTCTGGGCGCAGTCGTAAAACTCAGGTCACAACTAGGGAGTTTCTTTTATACGAATCAATGTTGAATGGCCGTTTTATCTTGCTTAAGGGTATTTAGATCTTGGCAAGCTTTTCCTTATGTCCAACAACGATTTATATATATATATATATATATATATATATATATAAAAAGGGGAGATCTATAGGAGAACGGTTTATTCTCTCAATTACGTTACCCTCATTTTGTGCATTAATATATACATGCTATAACAACATCGTCAGTTTTATCGAAACTTGTGAAATGTAAGTGTTGTTTCACACACACACGCACACCCATATATATATGGCATATGTCAGATGAAGGAGATGAATATTCGGTTTATTTAGTAAAAGTTCTACATGAGAGAAGGAACATTTTGGACAATTCGGTATAAGCAATTTCCTCCCAAGTTCAAATTCCTTATGTGCTCGTAAGTTTGTTGAAAGCCTGTACAGTTCCCTTCAACTTATTAAATATTGTTTAATATTCATAATATAATTAATTCTATAATTTTATTCATTTATTATTATTTGCTATTGATAACATGATTAAAAAAAAAAAAAAAAAAGAAAGAAAAATAGAAAATTGACGCATTTTCACCTTAAGTCTTTTTCATTAAAACCACATTAACTTCGATGATGTCTCGTATGTGGTCTTGGGGGGGGGACTGATTCACGATCAGAAGGTCCTTAATCACATGTTTATACGAGTAAGCGAAACGACATTAGCACGAAACGAAGTACTTTTAAAAACAGGTGATCAACACATCAATTAGGGAAGCCTGGTGAGAACGGCTTCATTTTGAAGTCATGATCAACCAGGGAGGATTTCTTACAATCTGAGTAAGAATGCTATGGATTCGGAGGTTACTGTATGATAAATTTTTAATAAAAAATAATTTACAATATATCGTGTAACATTACGTTAAGTCGTTTGCCATTCACGGCTAATTAAATGTGGCTTTTTCAAATAGATGGTCAAATACACACACCGTTGTCTTCCTCTTTGTCAGGTTCACGTGCAATATGACCCAGTGGATGAAAGCTTTGGTTCAGTGATCCAAAATGTGGCTTGACCCAAAAGAGTAGTGAGTTCAATGCCTGGCCACAGCAGATAGATCAAAATTTTGGAGACATTAAAGTTTAACTAAAACTAAGATATCCAAATGCATTTCACGGGGTATTACAATAATATACCCCACCGAACTAAATAAAGCGTTCGTTTCGAAATTACAACTTATATCACCTGAAGAAGTTATAAAGATTACAACTTTGAAACGTCGTGACCTTAGTAATAAAAATGAGGACAAGTGTCCGAACAATGTAAATATTTATATATATATATATATATATATATATATATATATATATATATATATATATGTAATGTGTGTGTGTATTACAATTATTTTTAAAAAATATGATTCCTTCGCTACATAAGAGTTCTCATGTTTCAAAAACAAGACACAAAAACCTCAATATAATTATTAAAATTTAATTGAATTAAAGTATCAAGCCCTGTTTCATCCTCAAGCGAAAATCAATTTCTCAGCGAAATTCCTAAATTTTCACATAAGGATGAAACATGGCTTGATACTCGCGGTCAGATGTGGCACAAGGCCGAATTTAATGTGGGGGTATGCGAGCCGTTAGGCTCGGTCAAAAGTTCCCCATAGACCCTGTATAAGACGGGGTCGGGTAGCTGTTTCCTGCGACGAGATTCTACCCTTCGACAAAGACTCCTTTGGGAATCCTCTCCGCCAGGCGCCAGAGAGTTTGACCAGCACAGCTGGAGACAAATCTTCAACTGCAGACCAACATACAGTATTTAATACTGTATTCATATGAATGGGGACAGACTAATTATCGCCCGTAGGTATGCTACAACAATTAGGATGAATAGGTTTTAGCTATATTGTGTATGTGTACATTTAGAGTAATTGTTTCATATTAAAAATATACAGAATACGCGACTAGATTCCAAGCCTACTCTATTTGGAAAACTCGCATGAATTTAAGCATACATCATTACTTCATAGTCATCCTATAAACCATTCAGCCCAACGTCGCATTTGATAAGTATTAATGATTCATAATTTGTCCTAATTTTGAGATAAATATATTAGCATGAATTTAAGCAAAGTACTAGATTGAGATTTATGTCTAAACGTTTTACTGTTGAATTTGCTGAATATAACCGTAATTTCTGTGCTAATATTTTATTTTTTTCGCACTTCTCGCTTATGGAATTCTTCCAGTTTCTTGTTTTCCTGGCAATTACGGTTTTCAAAAATTCAAATGCAACATAAATTGTCATCTTTCGCCTTAATGGATCATGTTATTTTAGGTATTTTATTTCCTCACTGTTTTCTCATTTTCTTTCACTTTCAGTAACACTTTTGCGTCTTAGTGGCATTATTTCCTTGCTTTGGGTAAAAAAAAAAACATTCTAAAATTTGATCTACATGTATCATGCTGCAATTATTTTAAAACTATCCTTATGACTGTCAGTTAAATCTTTCGAGTGAGATTCTCCCAGGTAATGCTGCTTAAATTAGAAATCACCACTTACTGCCTTCTGGCATCTGTTCGCAGAGACAATGCGTAAAATTGACACAGATTTAAAAAGACGTATTATTTCAATATGTTGTGTCGAAATAAACTCCAAGATTTCCTCCCATCAAAACTGCATTCAGGTTCTGTCAGGTTTTTTCATCCGTTTTCTTCACAACGCAGTCGTACAAATCGAAGTCTGCTTATAGATATTTCTACCCAGATTGAACCCTTGTTGACTTAGTGTTAAGGAGTCCACCCCTTTGTATACAAGTGGACTCACCTAGTGTGTACTTGTACTGCTGCCCGTGAATACCCGTCAGTGACAGTGATACAGTGAGAGAGTGTGAGGTAACCGCTTTGTAGGAGTCACAGTTGCGAGCACATAGACTCAGAAGGAAGTCATACTTCGATACTGAATTTCCTAGACTGTATATATATTATTATTGCTACTAACCGCATTTGTGGATCTACTAACCGTATTACCAATTGTATTAAACGTCAATACATTTATTTGCTATATTTCATTCCTGCGTTTGTCATTCATTTGAGACCGGATTTCAGCCCGGAATCCACAACACTTAGAGCTACATCAAATTGAAGCATCGGGCTCCATACTTTCGCCAAAGTTATCCTACGTCAAGTCTGGTCTGTACATATATGGGTAACGGTTCGAGAGTATTAGGTGTCCTAAGCTTGGATGCGATATTGGTGTAATGGATAATGGCTCGGAATGTTTAATCGGAGAACAGTGTTCAATTCCGGTAGGGCTCGTTATATTTACTTATGTGCAAATAACTTTGGTAAATTTATGAATCTACCTCTTTCCTCTCCTATTGGTTAATTAGTAAGATTTGTCTCACTAAATCAATATCATCAAAATAAAAAAAAAAATTCTTACAATCTAAAAATATTTTCTGACTTTAAAGAACCTGCAAATGTCCGATAAATCGTAACAAACGAATCAATCAAGGAACCATGTTTGACTAAATTATGTTTTATAAATTTCAGGATTTTTTTTGATATAGTAAACTATCTCCTAAATGTTCATAGCCGTTTAATACCAGCAAAACATTTTTAATACTAAATTCTGCATGATATAAGGCTCAAGAGTCACTCAATGTAGAGTGTTAACAAAATGTAAGAGGCGGTAGAGGGAAATATCCTTATGAGGATAAGAAAGATACAAAACGATAGTCCTTTGACAAGAAGGGGTTAATTTCGCAATATCTTTTTTACAGCACTGTTCACCCTGTTGGCCCCGGGACCATTCGAAGGTTATCTTAAGAGGTAGTTTATATTGATAGGAGGGAAAGATAACGGTTAAGTCTAGTGATCAGGGAAATATCATCTTGGGAGTTTGTTCCACAGGGCAGTGGTTTACAGGAAAAAGCTGTTTGAGCTGAACTTATTTCTCGCCGATGGAATACGGAGAGGATGTGGTTATTTTGCTACAATGTGAACGAGTCCTAGCCGTAAAGGTTGGAACTGGCAGAACCAAGGAATGTAGTTCGTCCGTGTACTTTCAATCGAAGTACCGATAGGGCAGTAAGAGAATCGCCATATTCGGCCTATGAGTGAGAGTTTCGAAGGTGTGAAATAATTGTTCTCCCACAAGGACGCTTATAAAATCGACAGGAAAACAGAGACATGACAGCTCCCGCCCGAATATGGCAACAGTACTCCATTTTTAGCCTGGGATGCATCCACGCAAAGGTCTTTTTTCACGAAGTTGTAAAAGAAAAGCTCTCTGATTAAAACTTCCTCTTTCAAAGAGAAAAACACGGGGAATATGGGTGATTTGACTTTTGGATGTAGAAAGGCGAGTCGAAGCTGTAAAATCTAGAGAGTCCAATTCCGTAACAGTAGAAACATCAGTATCTGCTTATTGGTAATAAAATTGCAGCAATTTATTTTTAGAGGTCTTGAAAGATATAATCATTTTTTTTTACCCCGTTCAGCTAGTATTCCACGATGTATTTAAGAATTTATTAGTCAGGGAAATAGACTTTATTTTGAAGACGGAAAGAAGTTTTTTTTCCTATTTCCTATCACGGTATTTTATTTCTGTGACTTGTTATTTTTTAATAATATTTTTATACTGGTTTAAGAAGTATTAAAAACGGCTATTATATTTCAGCTTTAATGTTAGAACATTTTTTTCAGACATTTGTAATGAAACTTGGTTTATCATAGTTTCTTGACGATATATTTCACAGCGAGGGAGATTTAAAAAGACATTTACATGTTTCTACATATTTCTTCTCGCCTAAAAATACAAAAAAAAACATACGGTTACTACATTGGTGTGTAAAAGTTTCGGTTTAACTATATAAAAGTGGATATACACCTTTATTTCATTCAAAAGCTAATCAGATTGAAGCTGAAAAAAGCTCTGGAAAACTATTATGCCAAAGAAAAATCTAAGTGAAACAAAATTCTCTGAACTAATTAAAATCAGTTTAAATTGCCTAGGCAAGTCATAGTAGTTGAACATAAGGTTGCTTTTACAATAAAATCATGTGTTAAACTCCTGTTAAATAAATGAAGAAGGTTGTGACACAACGGGAAATAGCCAGACCGCAGGGGATTTCCAAAGACAGTTTTCAAACTACGCAAAAGACGCTTTCCGCTACTGTAACCGTTAATATGCTAAGTGCAATGACAAACGCAAGACAAAAACATTTGACGAGATGAAAGAAAGACCGTGAGTGTTTTGGTAGACAATCCAAACTCACCAGCCAGACACTTGAGGCGTAAAAGTACTCTGGACTACGCAAAGTATTGCGTAAAAGAAAAACCTATAGGAGCGTATACCAGAACAAAACATCATTAAATGATTAAAAAAGAATAGAAGATTGAAGTGGTCAAAAGAATATTTAACAGGGAATCCTGTAAAATGGCAAACAGTATTTTTAGTGGCGAATGCAAAATAATTGCATTTTATTGCAAGTGTGTATAAAAGAAGAACAGTGTGAGAAAGAAACAATACAAGATGCACCACAAAGAGGGGAACATTCGAGGTTTGACACGTAATGGTGTAGATTTACCTCAGAAGCGATGATAGAATGAAACTGCTAAAACTGATGTAAACTGAAACGGGGAAAACTGTTACTTAACAACGATTTAATCTTCCACCAGGCTCCGAAAACGGACAAATATTTCAGCATGACGGTGCTTCTTGCCATCTATCGCATGTTTCTGGTGCACGAGGATGTTCAACGTTTGGAAACCTTACCAGCATAAAGTCCTGATTTCAATATAAATCAAACATTGTTGAAGGAAATGAAGAAATAAGTGCTCCAACGAAAACAATTGTATTCAATGCCACATCGAATTGAAACAATTAGTTTTTTTATATTTGCAACTATAAGGATACTTTGAAGCTTTATATATTAAATAATATTAAATAAATATAAATTTATATTAAAAAATATTAAATATAGTAAATATTTAATTTTTTTTAAGATTTAAAATGTGAAATATTCGATCGTGGACCAATATTTTTGCATACCCTTTTTTTCAGCAACAGTATATATTTCCGTCATCCAACATCTTTAACTGACCACTAGTATTCGAGGATACCCGTCTACTAGGGCGGTTAGCCAATCTCTATTGCAGACGCCTTCTCAGGTCTTATTTTTGTGTTTGTTTAATACTCACAGTGCCCACTTGTTGTTTATACCGCAACTATGCTGAGCAGACCTTAGTTACAGTTTTCTGGGAAAGCTCGTGTTATCTAGGGTGATCAACAATTTGAACAAGGACAGCACACTCAAGCCTGCGGCCACAATGACATGTAATTTTGTACTAGGACAGCTATCGATGGCCTCCCAAGGGTTCCGTCTACCCCAGTTTAAATCACAAGGCTTGGGTCACCACATGGTATGGTTTTCATGCACTTTCCAAAGGTACCGCACACTGGGATCGACCCCTTCAGTCCGATACCCTCAGGAAGTTTCCTTCCAGACAAATTGACCATGTTGTCATCCGAAAGCGGGTCTCATGATCAGAAAGTACTAAGCACTCGGCCTCATCCAATATACAACATTAACAAAAATGCTGCCACTGTTATTGGCAGTAAAAGATCATAGAATGTACTGAGAAATGGTAAAAAGTAACTCAAGATTTTGGGGTAACATTAAGGAAACAATTACTTCATCCAGGTGGCCCAAATTTTAGCTCGTTAATGTAGATGTTAAACATTGATTCTCTAATACGGAACATTGCCTCCCAGACTGCACAGCTTCCACTTCGACGCATTCACAATCTAATATTTGAGAATGGAAACTAATGATCGACGGAGAAGAAAAAAATCTCTTGCCGACATTTTCTCCTTGCACTGCTGAAGTCAAATTCAGTCTTTTCACAGCGTGTGAGGAACTAATTAAAGTATAGATCCTCATGTTGTTGATCGGTAAGCATCGGTGGTTAAAATGTTTTAGCGGCGACTCAATGTGAAATATTAACAAAGGTAAAAAAAAAAAAATCAATTTTAAGATTGAATGTTTCTCACGAAAAGAAATTCTCGCGGCGAAATTCATTTAGTTTGAAAAAATTGAGAAATATCCACTAAATAATTATTCGCTGCTGATATGATAAAGATAAGTTAACTACTTCAGAGTAATTTTTTTTACTCTTGTTTTTCTCTGATGCAATTAGTTGAAGAATTGAGCAATAGAAATCTCAGCAAAGAAGAAATAACATCACAGGAAAGCAATAAATTATCGGAATAGTGTACGGTTAACAAAATGTAGACAAGCTAGGATCGAAACCCGACCGAATTGTCATCAATCGACGTTTCTACCCCTGAGCGCACGGCAAAGGAAAAGGGATGAATTTGTGTGAAGATTGACAAAATTTGTCGTCGAGGTGTTATCAAGTATCTGCAGAAAAGGGTGTAGTTCCCAAAGACATTCACGCTGACACGGTTGCTACATTAGTGTGTGAAGATCCAGCTTCATCAAAAGTGGGCAGCAGAAGTTTGGCGGTATAGGAAGATTCTTGAATATGACGCTAGGTCTGGACGTCCTGCAACTGGCACCACCGAGGAAAACATTGTCTTTATCTCCTGTTGATGGACAAGAGGCGATTGACTATAAATCAAATAGCCAATGCTTTTAGCATATCCCGTGGGAGTTAAGAATATTCTGCCAAATTAACTTGGTAAGTCGAAGTTGAGTACCACATTATATGACATCTGATCAAAAGCGCCCAGGCTGATCACAGCATGGGAAAATCTGACATTGTTGGAAGCAGCTCCAGCTGTTTTCTTTGAACATTGTCTATCTCAGAATGAATGTTGGTGTAATCATTTTGAGCCTGAGAGAAACAAACAATTCCTGCGGTGTAAACACCTCTCATCACCTTATCCTGTCGTTTCACCTGCAGAGAAGGTGAAGGCCTCGGGTTTTTTGGTGGGGAGCAAAAGGCATTGTGTTTATTGCCTATCTTTAAAAGGGCCACGCAATTAATGAAGATAGTACGTCAATTTGCTGTTACGAAATGTTATCAAGACCAAATACCAAGGAAATCTGACGAAAGGTGTCTTAATTCATGAGGACGATGCTCCAGCACACAGTTCCATCATTTCACTGTTTTTTGTGTTTGACTGTGGCGTTGAACTGGGTGATTACCCTACTTATTCACCAGCTTTGACCCCCCTCCATCTATCATGCGTTCTCCAATATGAGAAAAAGTCAATTGGCTGCGAGACAGTATCGCAGTGATGAAGTTATAACGGGCGTTGATGACTTTTTTTTATCGAACCGTCAGATTT
>CAHIKZ030002776.1:42500-127500 GCA_903632075.3 Acanthosepion pharaonis
CTTTTTTTCCATTTCCCTTACCTTCAAACTATCCTGTCAGTATCATATTTTCCAAATTCTTTTTCATCTTTATTTGCCTTCGAAATTTCAGCTGTTCTTTCTGATGTCCTTTTTGATTACGTTTTCTCTAAAATTTCCTCGTTGTCTCATATTCAGCCGACGACATTATCAACAACCTATAGGACTATATTTCTGTTGCCTAGTTCATCTGTGATGAGATTATCAGCATTCTCTGTCATATAGAACGACCAATATTATACAACAATCCATACTCTTTTCTTTGTTTCAAATGAAATCTTCCTGTTAATACTTGCTTAGATTTATGAAGGAATCTTTCGCTATCGCAGTGTGCCTTCTGATTTCGGTGTGGCAGATTATATCCTATATTAAAACACTGCCTAAATTTTTACTTTTTTGTACTTGCTTGATTTCGGTACCTCCAATTTGTAATTGGTGTATTGATCTCTTTCTTTTGCTTACAAACATAGATTCTCTCTTCTTACAACTGCCATTTTGATATTTCTCCTGGTTTTCTGTTAATACCTTCTGCATGCGTTATTGTAATTTCCTTGCTGTGTCTGCCATCAGCACTATCATTCGAATATTTTATGTTGTAAAACTTGTGGCCGCCAATAACGAATCCTGGTAAGATGCCTTCACTCTAATCGAAATGCTTCAACAGATTAGCGATAATTAATGTTCAAAATGAATTTTAAAAATGAAAAATCTTTTTTGTAGCTTTTATTTTAGTTTTAATTTCAAGCTAACAATTTCAAGATTAAGGTTAATATTTCTGATAAGCAAAATACTTTGCTGTATATTGCCACTAATTTAGATTGGCGAGAATTTTTTTTTCAGTTGTTTCATTTTTTAAAGAATTTACAAACCAATGTATTTTTTACCGCAAAAATCGCTAAATTTTTCAATCTTAATCTATATCTAATTAGCAAATTGTATCAATAAATTATTTTCTAGAAACAACATTCTTACGATATAAAAACATATTATGGCTTTAAACAACATTCAAGGGGTTGATAAGTAGAAACAACGAATCGGTCGAATTAATATTTTTAAACAATGACGCCTTTATATTAAAACCTTTAGTTTTCTATATTATTGTTATTTATGGTATTTTGTTTCTTTATACATTGTTGCTAAATATATATTTCTAGCGTTTTCTATCGATGTTTATTTGGGTTTTCGTTATCTCACCATTCACATATAAGATTCTATTAATAAATACTTAAATGTAACTATGTATGATAATTTTCTCTTATTGAAAGTATAAAGCAACTATTTATGGGGCCATTTAAAAAGACTTACCAAAGAAGGCCTCAAACATTTGAACTCTCTCTCTCTGTATATATATATATATATATATATATATATATATATATATATATATATATATATATATGAACTATAGTCTCGATAGAATCCTTTCATATTCGCGGATAAGCTTTCTTGTGCGGTTATTGAAGGACGAAAAAAAAACCTGTTGGCTCATATTATATTTATTCTGAGTACTTTCAACATAGCATAATGTCATCATTAGGGTATTGTTAATTATAATTAAAATTAATTATAATTAACAATACCCTGAAGATGACATTATGCCATGTCGAAAGTACTCGGAATAAATACAATATGAGCCAACACGGTGTCTAACTCTCGTCTTTTGATAACCGCACAAAAAGCTGATATGCGAATATAAAACGACCCTATCGAGAATAATTAGACAGAAAATAACTGAATTATTTAACGACACCTATCCTATCTTTTATATATATATATATATATATATATATATAGTTCAAATGTTGAGGTCTCGTCTGGTATGTCTTTTCAAATGGCGCCATAAATAGCTGCTATATACTTTAAGTTAGAGAAAATTATCATACATGGTTACGTTCAAGTTTTTTATTTATTTATAGAATCTTATATGCGTATGGTGAGAGACTAAGTAGACAGAACATGTCTAAATTATTTACCGAAACCTCTCTCAATGGAAATATGCTGCCGAAATATACGCATATGGCCAATATCTTACAAAGGTCTTCATCTATGTAAACTACATAAAAATGTGAAGTGGACAATGTCGTTTTGTTACTTCTGACCTTACATCGATGGTTTAAAAGAAATCCTGATGCAACAAAATTAATAAGAAAAAAAATAAAATAAAAATAATAATAATTCATTGACGTCATGGCTAGCAAACCAGATCTTAGCGAAATACAAATAACTGATCTTACCAACACAATTCACCCCTTACGAAGAGTTTTATCTATGTAAAGTTGTGATATGTCCTGGGAAGGGATATATTTGATCGAAGTAGCCAAGTGGTTTAGGCTACTGTAACCGAGTAAAACGATCTAGAAGGTAGCAGTAATGGAACTGGTACTCGTCGTAGCCGCAGTCAATAGGATAGCCAATGGCGTAGTCCAAAGAGCGACGTCTTGTACCTCTACATCAGCCTGTATTTATGGCTGATAACAGCCAATCATATTCCTGTGAGGGGGAACACAGGTGTATGCATATTCATTACATCAAGTTGTTTTATTTATTTTCTTTTTTGCACAAATGTTCAGTGGAAAATATCATGATGCCATTTTTGCCCTTAGGTCACTGGCTGGGACCCGGAAGGTAATGAGCATACGACAGAAGGAAATAACAATAATAATGATGAAGAAGATATCTCCAGAAGGGATAAAAAAAAGAAAGGAGAATTAATCAGAAAACATATAAAAGTTTACATTGTCAGTCACACACTTAATCAAGGAAAACGTCTACACAAAAGCTGAAAGCAGCCTACGGTTAAAAAGATATCCTACAAGTAATAATAGCCCAAATACTGAAAATAAAAACCGTCAGTGAATAACTACAAATAATGTTTCACCGAAATCCCTATCTACTGCTAACAAAAAAAAAGGTTGCAGCAAATGAAATAGAATTGTTAAGGTGTGCGGGCATTTTCCTGTGCTATAGACTAACATTCAGAATGCAACATCACTAATAACTAACATACAAGAACAGACAGAAAAAGACGCCGAACACGAGGGCAAATACGGACGATAATTAAATTGCAAATGTCAAATAAATTACCAAATTACATATCCTTAAAAATGATTGAAAAATGCAGAGCTTGTTGACTACACTATTTACATTATTCGAACTATTGTCCTCATCTTTGTCGCCATATTTATTACAACGTTTCGGCGGTTGTACACTCCGGCCTTCTTCAGATGGTTGGGATGTCGAACTGAACCCTTTATTTCGCTCACTGGGGTAGACTGTTCTACTTCCACGTGCCATGTTTAATGGATGTCAGCTATCAGTTATCCCCAGTTAATTCCCCTCTCCAAGTTCTCGACTTCTTTAACCGGGTATTCAACGCACACACTTTGGGTCCTGTCACTGGATCTGACTAACGCCTTTATCCACTGTGCCATGTGTCCTTGAGATGAAGTCGTGAAAACAGAACTGAATACTTATTTCAAGATTAATTGAAAATACTGAAAATATGTTTAAGCTTAGTGAAGAAATTCAGGAACTGTAGAACCAATTAAGATATGGATAAAACGAAACATATATTGGGAACGTTGAGCAAATCAGAAAACATGAGAAAAATAAATAAATGCACTAAAATAAGAGAAAGAAGAGAAAGATAATTTCGGATATGATAAAAATAGCAAACGTTATTAAAACAGCAAAAACTAAAACATTTAAATACAAACGAAGGGAACTGAATTAAACAAACCTCTCAGAAATAATTTCAAAAATATAAAAACCAAAGAAATCTAAAGCGAAATAGTCCGGAAAATAACGAGAATAAGCGACAAAACTTCTACGAAACGAAATTTCATTTTTAGATGAAATAGCAAAACCGAGTACATCCTTCAAATTTATAAATCAACTATTCGCCCTTACATGAAATACTGCTGCTATATATGGCCTGATGCCTCCGGTGTTCGCCTTAAGGTCCTCAATAAAATCCAGAGAGGGAAAGGCAATGTTGTTGGTCCTGATCTGGCATCTCGTCTACAGTTGCTCTATGAGAGATGTGCCGTCTCCTCCCCCTGTCTTTTCTACAAATCACGCTAACTGCTCCGACGAGCTTCTTTCCCAGACTGCATGAATTTAATCGTGCTACTAGACTGGCATCACGGTCCCACCCTTTTACTGTCGAAACTATTAAATGTAGCCGTCTCTTTTCCTCCAATAGCTTCATGTCTCGCCACTTCCGTCTGTGGAATTCCCTTCCTATTACTTGTTTCCCCTGATAGCTATAATCTCCATCTACTCAAATGTAATGTTAGGTACAGTTTTATTTTAATTTCTTTACAATATATTTCCCATAAAGCATCATAAACGTAAAGGTGAAAGCTAAGTACAAAAAAAAAAAAAAAAAAAAAATTAGACCGCTGAAAGTTTTCGTTAAAAATAACGGGGTAAATAATTTGTTCACGTAAATGTAAATTATTTCACTTTTCTCCTTCCGTAGAACAAATTAGCCTCACGGAATCCGTCAATATGTCATTCATCACATGTCAAGTGACGCGAAAGTTTATGACCTGCTTTGTTTTATTTTCAAATTACATCTTTTTGGCACAAAAGCTAAGTTAAGTTTGGTTCAAAATATTTTAAATAAACATTATAATTTCTGATTTTCTTAAAAAAGTTTTGAAAAAATGATAATTGATATTTAAAAAATTTCAAAGTCAGATTTCCAGTTTTTTTAAAATGGAAAAAAATGGTCAATTTTGCTGACTCAAAAAAACTAGATTTTTAACGAAAATTTCGGACGTGCTAGGAACGATTAAAAATTTAAAAAAAATACCCCAAAAAATACTTTGACCTTTCCTCTTAATGAATAACAAACATTTAGACGATAAAATTTTGTTTTCGTCAAGTTTGGCGTCTTTTTCATCATGCTATGCTCTTTTTTTAGCGATTTCGTGGAGGTACCTATGTAATGTCAGTTGACATCTCCAGATGCCCTGACCTATTCCCCGTCTTTCTCTTCATCGTTTCCTCCATTACGCTCTCTCTCTGTATCCCACTGCGTGCTAGTGGCATCCCACCTTGCTTGGGGTGAAATGTTTAAAAGAAAAATTATTAAAAGTAAAGGATGTCAGACAAAATGAGATGTCATCATGTACCAAATGACATCTACATAGAAGATTCTAATGAAACAGTTATTAGAAACTAGCTTAAAACTAACTACATGACGGCATTTAACGTAGCTCCAGGGGCAGGCCTTTCATTGAGCCTTCAAGCACAATATGGAGGGAGAATAGATGCGATAAGCAAAAAAAAAAAATAAAAAATAAAAAAAAATAAACTGCAGAAAAACTGAAAACTGATCGCTGCATTTAAGTATTGCATTTATATTTAAGCTTACCTTTTAAAAATTCACCGATAATTCTTCTGCCGCAACTTAATTTAAAAGCAACTTGATGTACGTAGGTTCTTACTTTTATTTCATGGATGACTTTAGTCGGATTACGCAATTAATTTCCATTAATTCCCAAATTTATTTCCATGTTATAAAACTTTTTATCTTACAAAGAAAATTCTTCGCAAGAAAATTTAGTAAAATGTCGCCGAAAATAATCACAGTAAATGGAGGTAGAAATTAACCGAGGTATAACTCAGATGTAAGACGAAACCCATAGGCATTGAAAGTATATTGGATATTTAATAATTTGTCTTTACTATCATAGATACAACAAAAGCTACATACAGTCCTGAGTGAAAGTCAAAAAATAAAACAAAATCATCAACTATATAAGCAGGAAAAATAAGCCAAGAAATACCAAACTTAGAAGGCAAAAGAACAGATAAAATGATAAAAATCAGAGCCTTACCAAACACAAAGCCAAATATGAAGAAAAACATTGACAATGACTTCTCTGATGAGCTCTGAGTGGAAATAAAAAATATGGGAATTGATACTGGATTCCCAAGATCAAATCCTGTTTCTACTAAGCACAAATCTAAAACGAAATAGACACATTCAAACTAACGCATCTGTACGAACGCTGAGAGAATAATTAGCTATCTAATATTTGAGTGCTCTACCCTAGTCCTAAATATATTCAAACATAGACGGAATAAGGTAGGAAAATATTATCTTCCTCATTCTCATCATCATCATCATCATAATAAATGATAATAATGAATAATTAACAATAATAATAAAAGATAATAGCTAATAATAATAAGTTAACAATAACTACTAATAACAGAAATAAAAAATAAATAATGATAAAAGATAATAATAATAAAATACAATAATTATAAAATGAATAAATAATAATTATAAAAGAAAATACCAATAAATAAATAATAATTAAATAATAATAATAATAATAATAATAATTTCTGAAATCGAAATCTCAAAGATGTGGCATATGGGAACAGCAACAAACCCTGTTGTAGTTGGAGCCCTCGGATTGGTTGGAAATAATACCAGTAGACTCATTGGAGCGATGCCAGGAAGCCCATGACTTAAATGCAAAAAAACAATGTTTTTCACAAGTACAGTCACGACGGGCTTTAGTATGTAAAATGTGTGTGCGTGTGTGTTTTAATTGATCAGTGGAAAATGTCATGACGCCATTTCTGACATTAGGTCTCGGGGCGGGACACAGAAAGAAATGTGTACACACTAGCAATCAAAGGAAATAAAATAAAAAAAATAATAATAAATATAAAAGAAGATAATTTTTTATGAACCGAGCACGAAGCAGAATCAGACCTGAAATAGGAAAAACAAAACAAAAAAAAAACAGATCGGTTTCGTTAAAGAGAGTTGAACAATGAATGCCATATTTATGCTCAGAATGATATCAGATAAAGCAATACAAACGCAGAAGGATGCATATTTGTGTTTGTAGATTATGCAAAATTCTTCGATAAAATACACCACAAAAAACTGGAACTGCTAGATGAACTTGAGATATTTGGAAAGGATATTATAAAAATCCATACTCTGCAGAAGCATCGAACCGCCTGTGCACGGATAAAAATGAGTTCAGCAGATATACAATAATAGAAATGGTTGTAATGCAAGCATGTGTCCTATCAACGGACATACGCAACCTATACAGGTAGGTGATTCTGAAAGAATTAGATGTACTATCAGAATGTATTATTGACGGCCACAATCTTAACATATGACATGCAGAAGACACAATTTTAATAGCAGTACGGAAATGCGGTATGAATTCATAGGGATGCATAGTTATTATTAAAAATAAACACAACATGCAAATTACAGATAACAAAATCAAACAAATACATTCATTTAAATATCTGGGAAGTATTTTAACAGAGGACGGGAAGTGTGACACTGAAAGCCGATGGCATATTGGGATAGCGAAAGATACCTTCCAGCAATTTATTTAGAAACAAACAAATTTCGTTAGAAACAAAGAAATGTTGTTCTTCAGAAGGATACAAAGAATACCATGGACCGATCCTTTCCTTAGGGAAACCACAAAGTTTTAGAGAAAATGGAAACAAAAAGGACACCTTGATTTAACGTCAGAAAAATTCTGTTGAAGGCTACATAATGAGGAAAGAAGGCTTGGAAAATGTGATTCTCAAAAGACAGGATGAAGGTAAGTGGGACAGAAGAATAAAACACATAATCGAGCTTTAAAATAAATGGGTTGGGGAGAAATGTTTAGGAGAGATAACAAAAAGACAAAAATTATCAAGAGCTACAAAGGGCAGGTAATTGTGTCGAGACATAATCGCCTATGTCCTGACGATTCACTCCACTTAGAAGAATATTATTATTGTTATTATAGAGTCTCAGCCTACGAGTAGAAGAGCTGGCTGAAGCATCATTGACATGGAGAGATTCTTAAATAATAATAGTAATAATATTGGATCATTGTAAAAGGATCTTGCCCAGTTTTCATTGTTTTTAATGTTCTAATCGAGTAAGGACTTACGAAAATATCTAATAATAATAATATAAGTTGTTCATTATTATTATTATTATTCATTGGCATGTCTGTCCGAACGATGGTCTCGAAGTCCTGGGTACATAGCCCAAAAGCCAACCGAATGATGCCATAACTAGTGATACACTGACTGTACTATGGAATTACGCAATCCTCACAGACAAGAACACTGATGAGACAGTCATAAAAGATTTTTTTAAAAAAGGAACCTGCCAACTAAGTGATAGGATTTGCCCAGGGGACTCCAATTTTCCTAAAAAAAGAATTTAAAAACTATCCAATTATAAGGCCTTGCACATCGGCGTAACAAATAGGTGGGAACTTAAAATTACGATTAATATTCTTGTGATAGAGGAATAGACTATGATAAAGATGGGTACCGAAAATCATGTTAGTAAAATCCCTGAATACATCAGCACCTCAGAGCTACAAAAGATTTCTTTGTGCGGTTTATGTACATATCTTCAAAACTCTGTCCAACTAAACGAAACGAACTAAATATATACCTAACATAGATAACTCTCTTGCAGTTCCTTTTTTGCTAAAAAAAAAACAAAAAAAAACCCCGGAGGGTGACTTAGTAATTAGGCACTTAAAGTTACTCCCTAGAGTGATGACTTCGCACATAATAATAATAATAACAATAATCTTAACAAAGAATGGATACAAAAGCTGACATGATAATCATAGTATATCTAATCATTTATGGTGATGACGACATTGATTCAAATACCTTTTCAAACACGGTTGAAAGGACATTGATTCAAATACTTTTTCAAACACGGTTGAAAGCATTCTACACACAATCTCTCACTCACTCTCTCTTACACACACACACACACACACACACACATATATATATATATATATATAGTATGAATCCTTTCTAAAATCAGAGATTGCCGTGTCAGTCTTGCGGGGAGGGGGAGTATAGCCACGAATTATTCGACGGAAAACTATTTTATCCGTTACATTTAACCTTTCAAAATGTCAAGTGGAGTGCTCAACTGAATCAGTATTAAAAGTCCCCTTTTTAGTTGTATAAAAAATATCAATGGTCATTTGGTCGAGCCTCAACAAAAAAATAAATTGAAAAAAAGTATGTTAAAAGCGGTTGTTTACAAAATTTATTCTCAACCGCACGGGACCCAACTGAAATAAAATGTCATAAAAATAGTCGATTATATATATTGAGCCACACTATAAAAAGACCTTTTTTTTTTCTAAACTTTATCATGGGTTTAACATTTGTAAAGAATGGTACTTGCCTTGTTATTACAATTCGTGCTGTCATGAAATCAGCTTTTTGAGTGAATGTTTTAGGGTTGGTATTTCTTAAGATTTTCTTCCGGTTGAACCTGAAAATAATGGTTTGATCCAGTACTGGCATATTTTCGACCATATTCTCTAACGTCGATGTTCTCTTTTGTTTTCATGGATAATACTTCTGATGAAGGCCTCGAAATGTTATCGTAAAAACGTGAAGTCACAACAAACAATCTTTAATCTATGTTTTAAGGTTGATAATTGAAACGGAAACAGTCATAAGTCTAATGTCACCACATTTTTTTATCAAATAATTGGAGAAATTAATAAAGGTCTACATTTGCTGAACATGTACCATTGTGTTTTTTGTAATCATTTCAAACCAAGCTAGGCGTTAATGCCACTAATATACAACGGTTTGTTTGGATTGAAAAAGAATGAGAATAAATTACTGAGGAGAAAGGACAATAAAAGATCGTAGATGTTAGATGTTATGGAGTGGTTTCACAGTGGAGGCTTGTATTTGTACTGAGTCGGTCCTAAAATAGGTTCGACGTACAAAACGTTAGGAACTTGATATAATAGCTAATGACGCAGAGAAATCTAGTCGTGGTCGCTGATACTTTAGTATCCGACTAACGGTCGTCCGGCATCGACTGACTGAACAACACCCTGAGAGACTCCTACTTATTATAGGTGGGAGAGTCTATTAACTATAGAATAGGTGTGTTCCCCTATAACAGTAGAGAAACAAGAAACCGGAAGAGGCTTCCACAGTATAGAAGTGCGAGAAAGTAAACTATTAGAATCAGGCCTACATCTAGCTATTTGAACAGTAAATCATGAGACCTAACTGCCAATCTAGTAGTACGCTTAAATTCATGCGGTAGCGGTTACGAGGAATGTTCATTAGAATAACAGCCACGAAAATATTCATAGATAAGACTGAGGAAAGCCATACTACGGCGCTGGAAATATGAATGCAGAGGTCATGACTGATAACATTATTGACCCTTATATGAATTTTCTCGAGATATATATCACCGTTTCTGCAAGTCTCTTTACATCGCTGTTTTTTATTAATTAATTAATTTGGGCAGAGGACCAATCTCGATGTATTGCTCTTTTCTTATTTATGCCGTCGGCTATAATTCTGCGAACGTCAAGAGTTGTTTGTAAATCAAACGTCATTTCCTTATGTATGTTTAGCCCGTGTTTTCCTTACGATACGCCTTTACAGAAAGAGAAATGAAGCTGGGGACCTTAAAAACTAGTAGCCGAGCTGTGACCTTTTCGATAACGCTCAAGCCGAAAATGGAACAGAAGCTGAAAAGAAAATTGAAAGGATTAATACAGAACAAAATGCTTAGCCATGTTTGTTTTTCATTTATTTACCACTGCGGACATTTTCATTACGAAAAGGTCAATTTGTTCATTTTCTGTCTGAAGTAAATGTCCGAAAATCAAGATTACAAATGATTATACACACAAACACGTGGGTGTCTGAATGCTATGTATGCGTATGTGTGTGTTCGCAAACATTGAATTGAATAGAACAGACAGACAATATTTATTAAACCTTTGGGTGTTTCTCCTGATGTCAAACACGATGTGGTATTTATAAAAGAGCTTGCCGAAATTATGTATAATGTTCCGAGTGCTTAGATCATCTTTGGTTGTCAAGGAAAAGAATTTTAAGTCGAGGCATCACCTGTAAAATGTTGATGTTGCGAACGGTCAAACGTATTTTTTTCATGAGCCGAGATCGAAGCAAATGCTATTGATGGTGGATTGCCCTCGTTTTATGTGAAACACCTTCAAAATTTGCAGTCGTATTTTTTCCCGTTGATTAGGAGGGTTAGTATTGTATTGTCAACCAATATTCTATTGTAAATTTGAATAGATGTTATTTCCTCAAAGAGATGACAGCAGAATCTTGTCCATAGAAATATTTTCCGTTTATCAATATATGTTAATATTTTAAGTTGAGGACAGAAGCACGTTACACTACCTACGCTAAGTCAAAATGTTACACTGGGAGTTAGATAAATCAAAATAAACAGACGCCACCTAAACCCACCGATGTGGTGTGTATATACACGCGGCTGAAGATAGAAAAACTGTAAAATGGCCTTTATTCGTAGGGAGAAAACATGACAATCTGTGCATTTTAGCTTCTTGTATGTGTATAGCCTCAACCACATCTCTTCCCCGACCTTTGAATAAAAATAGAGGTTTATTCCTTGTTTCCTGTTTAGGATCGGAATTTTTTTACGTCTTCTTACTTTCTTTCATTCCCAGTAACCTCTTACGTCTCAGTGGGATTGTCGCCTTTTTGAGATGCAATGAGAAAATAATATATTTTTAAATGTCCAGCATCGTCTATCTTTGGTTTTTTTTATTGAAACACAACCTATTCTATATTAATGGAACTTTCCCAAATAAAGGCTAAGGAAATAATAAGAGAAACGAGGTCAGTCGATGTCGGACGACCGAATCAACGGTTGAACTCTCTCTGTCTTCGGGCTAGAACCCGAACGCAATAACACCAATGGCGAAGTCTCGTTCTGGAAACAAGAACAAAACCCTGAAAAAATTTTTATACCTGTTCAAAGTGTATATTTTTTGAGCCCTCAGGCAGATAAATCCCTATCCATGGAGATCCCAAAAGAAAGCCGGCCTAATAAACATATAATTTTAGTGGGGGTGACTAAATATAAAGTAAATGGCGGACGATAAATCGACAGTTATTTGAAAAGAAAAATTAGTCAAAAAACGACCACAAAAGAATTACTCTGCGTAATACCAATTATATCAAGTTCCTAATTTAGAATACGTCGAACCTATTCAACCAAACCGATTTAGTACAAAACAAGCCTCCAAAAAATAACTCCACAACAAGTATTTAGATGAAAAAAAAATTGGTAACAATGTAAAAATGTCTTAAATATTAAAAAAATAAACTTTAAAAAATGAATTCAATGTGAAAGAACGAAGAAGTGTGTACAACGAAACAGAGGATGTGCTTCTGGATCACGTCCTGATTTTGTTTGGCGGAGGGATATAGGTATCGATGTCAAGGAGATAAAATCTCTAAAATATGAGACACTGTAAACTATAGTAGAATTTGTGACCGCTAAATGCACTAAGTTAACTTGGAATGCAACTGTTAAAAAGATTATTGAATCTAACCGTTCAACATAATGTTATTTCAAAAATGTGGAATTCGAGGGTCAGTGCGTAGTCCTTCATTAAATAAATAAATGCATGGATAAATTTATATAATTGATGTCAAAAATATTAGTTGTCACTTTTGTATTGCCATTTCGAATAAAGCTTTCAATCATGCAATGCTCGAAATTTAGTAGAGACTTTGTAATCGCAGATACAACTATAGTAATGCCGTTGAACAATACCGGTGTGAAACGCCTTCGCATACTACTCGCACTAATAGTACTTGCTCGATAATAGTTGCTCGGATAGCAATCCGTATAGTGATCTAGAAAGAGAAATAGTATAGTTAATAGAGTGGAGAATAGCGCTCCGAATAGTAACAGAGGATATAATAGGAATAACGAACAGTTAGACGTCACGTTAACTTCCTCATATGAGTTTCCTCTATAGTCACGTGGTCTGCTTACTTCAATAATGGGATTGCCTTTGTTTAGTCACTGGCGATCTATGTTCAAACTCAAGTGTCGGCAGCGACAGTTTATTCCTATGTAACATGTTTATTGTATATGCAGGTTGATAAAGTGCATAAATAAATCATCACAAATCAGAAGCGTTTTTTTTTTTATTTTATTTTATTTTTGTCAGCTTTGATTATTGCATTTTGTTTTATTTAAAATAAACTTCGTACACGAAATACAACGAACATTATTTTTCCAACAATAATTTCCTGAAGGAAATAATTTTTCATGAAAGCAATACATCAGTAGAGTTTGACGGGATATAACTCTTCCAAGACATGTGAGATGTAAGATCTTAGTTTATTTAAAATTGTATCTCCTTTGCCTAATGGCAAAAGTGAAAATTCCAAAAAAAAAAAAAAAAAGATGATATACCCTGTTTAGTACCATCATGTCTGACGATTTATTTAATTTTAATGCATTCATTTATTTGGTTAAAATTTTGATTGATGTGACTTTTTGTTAAACTCGGTTAACAATCGCAATCATGATTTAGGGACAAAGCCCTGCTCATGCACACACACACACACACACAAGGACACACATCTATCAATCTATCTATCTATATATCTGTCTATCTATTAAACACACACAAAAATATATATATATATATATATTTTCAAATATATACATTACATAAAACACAATTACACTTCATATAAAGGCACACACACACACACACATACATATATATATATATATATATATATATATATATATATATAGACACACACACAACACAAATATATATATATATATATATATATATATACACACACACAAAAATAATATATATATATATATATATGTTTATCACGTATATACACATATATATATATATATATATATATATATATATATATATATATATATATACATTGGGTCAATATACACACATATATAGACACACACACACATATATATATATGTATACATACATACATAAATTTTATCACGTATACACACATATATGGCAAGACACTACACACACACACACACACACATATATATATATATATATATATAGACACCGGTACACACATTATATATCTATATAATCACATACAAAAATATGTAAATCCACACAAAGAGGATTAGATATACACTAAGATTGTATGTTTTCATGCAGACACAAAAATATAGCCTCTATATATATATATATATATATATATATATATATATAATGTTGTCTATATTATTATTATTAAGGATGATTGATACCGTGTGTCAGTTAATTTTAATTATCGAAATTTACACAATTGCGAATAGTACAGGTGCTGCAAAAGTAGGTCTATAGTAAGTATTATACTAGTATTATAGTGATATGTTTGTATTATCAATGCAATACGTTTTGCTTTTCATTACTTTATACTTAATTTTGCATACAAGATCAAAATTACATATGAATATACTTCTTTCACCAGCCCTCAGAGACTGATTCACTCTAAATTAAAAAAAACAGAAAAAAAACACTTTTTACTAAAATAGCCATATATCATTTTTATGTGTATAATTCCCGTTTCATACGTTGGAGTAGTAATAAAATTGTAAAAAGTAGTGTTTCTTTTTGTTTGTTTTTTTTTTTTTTAATTTCCTTGGGAGTTTTACCTTAATAGCAGTATCAAGAGGAAAAAAAATGATTTAGACACATCGTTATTTTTTTGCCGTCACGCATTTCAAGATTTCCCGATAATTTCTTATCTGAAATATACCGTAAAATTTTGCTTTTATTAATGTATAGCGAAAAGATTCAAAGGTTTGGTGATCTAACAACCTTGAAGCATCAGTATTAAATCATGACTTTGAGCTGGGATTGAACATCGACCCATGGATTTGCTAACAATCATCTATGTAAGGCAATCATGCAATACCACTTAAATTATTCAATGGTTCTTTGTTTGGGTTATGTCTCCTCTTTATTTTGTCTAAGCTTGTTTCTTTAATAGATATTGAAACATCAGATCGGTTTATAATGAAAGGAACATGATTTCTGAAATCTGAAATCGAATGACCTAAGGTCAACGAATTATCTTGGTTCATTACATTCTACAAAAATGTCAAAAAGAGTAAGTAAACATGTCAATCGATATGATATCTTGAATTACGATCGCTTGAAGAAAAATATTTGTCGAGATGTCGCTTGGATTATATATACACTCGGATTTCAACAGGAATATAACGGTTTATGGCGAAAGTGAAAAAAAAAACAAACAAGGAAAGCTGACAAAATATCAAACTGAATGTTGTACGTTCAGTTCCCAAATGAAGAAAAGACGTGAGGCAAAATTGAATTGTTTCTACAGAAGGATGCCAAGGGTATTATGAACGGAGGAACTTTTAAGGAAAACGAAAATCAAAAAGTAAATTTTCCTTACAATCCGGACAAAAGAAATTTCTCTGAAATAAGGAAATGGAGTTTGGAGAATTGGACACTCGGAGGATATAGTGAATATAGAATGCTTAAGAAGAAATTTTATTTTTCCTATGAACCTAATAATATTAATGGTACTAAATTAAGGTTCGATACTAAAAAGTGCCTAAGTTAAAAAGAAAAGCTGTAATATCTGCAAACAATTAAAAATAAATACCCTGATTTCGATCTGCGTTGTTAAATGGTAGGTCATCGGATGATTCGTATTTTTTTTGTTTGTTTTTTTTTTAACGGATTATGAACCTTTTGCAGATTATTTTAAGCCGGAATATATATTTTAGATAGTAAAGATTTGGGGATATTGTTATGGGACCTTACCCATAATAACATAATGGACTATTCCATACGTAATAAAGAGTGCGCCTCAAGAGGAAGCAGGGTGTTCAGTCTGAAGTCAGGCGACCGGCTGATCGGTTGAACTCTCTGACTGCGGGCGGGAGGGAACCCGAACGAGGCTACGCCGAAGAGCGGAGTATCTTTCGTTTTTAAAACCGACCCTGAACCGTTTATACGGGGTTCAAAGGGCATATTTTGGCCGAGCCCACGGGCTCTGAGATCCCACGTTAAACCGGAGGCACCATGCAGTGCCGGAGATCCCACGTTAAATAACCTGTTCAGTTGAACATGATGCCCTCGTGGGGTTGGGGACTAAATGCCGTTCATTCTGAAGTCGAACGGGTTACGCCGTTAACTCTTTCTTTCGGGCAGGGAAACCGGTTCAACGGGCATATTTTTCTGCTTGTGCCACATGATATCCCGGTGGTGGGTTGACTAAATACATTCAGTCTGAAGTCTGGGGTGAGGTCCGTCAGATCTGTCAGTCAACTCGTTCGAGTCAAGAGTCGAGTCAGAGGCAGTCCGAAACAGAGTCGCGTTCAGACAATTACTGCAAGACATTGGAATAGTGATACTGGTCGAGACTACATTGTTCTATTACTACTAAACCTGATTGTTCGTACTAACACTTTCTACTTCTCTGTATATATTCCTGTTTGTAATATATCTGTGTTATTCCATATCTGTGTTCGAGTTCTTCTTTATTGGTTCTACCTTGGATTATCACCGTGGTACAAGGAACCGGATCATAACAGATATAATAGTGATTTACTGTTACAAGTTCTACTAATTAACCCATAGCTTAAGGGAGAAGTTTTGGATTATTTCATTACTGCAAGTCTTATTTTCTTTCTTTCTTTATTTCTTTTTTTTCAATTTTTTGGAACTATTTCAGATTTCCGACATTATTTAGATTCCATCATTATTTATTCATCTTTCTATCACATTCTCTCTTCTGTAAGTAATATTCCCTCAATCCTCAAATCTATTGACCAGACTCGACGAATAAACCCCAGTTGATTCTTAAACTGGTGTTTAATTATGGCCAGTCAATCTCTAAATTATACAGGACAGTTTAAACTGTATCAGGAAAAGACTCTCTCTCCCATTCATCGGAGTAGTCTTTCTATTTTTGATAGACAGACACCTGCAGATGTCTACCATTTATATTGATTCATCAGAAAATCTATCTTTAACTATTCAAAGTCTGGATACATGGCTGTTGGTTTGAAGTTTCTTTCAATCAATTTCAATTATGGACAGAAAGGTTGTAAATTTAAATTCTCCCCAAAACGAATTTTTCTTCATTTAATCTACGTAAAACTGTTTCTCTCTAGCCTGCCATCAGCATGGCTGATATTCCAACTTCAGAGGATAATCACGCTATCTCTCTACATTCATCCATTGTTTTTTCTACCTTTTCTCTATGAATGTTATCTAGAATTCTTTCTACATCTTTCTGCAAGGAAAGTTGACCGGATGGATGTGCTAGAATAGGTTTTCTCTCTTAGCAAATTATGCATATATACAAAATTTACAATTCTTCAAATTGTACATATTTTAATACTGATGCCACATCTGGTCTCATTCTCCCCCCTTTTTGATTCATCTAAAGGTTCTCACAAAATCCATCCATCTTTCTTTTTACCTTTCTCAATTGATTACAAGATAGCATCTGTTTTCAGTTTTTTATTTCCAACGTGAATCCATTGTCTATTTTTTCAAGAAACATTTTCATGGTAATCTAGACGAGATTATCTTTCCTGGTGCAGACTATTGAATCCATCTGATCGTTTGAAATTTTCTGTTGAAATATTTAAAGATACCACCTCTACCTCTTTCTCCCCATTTTTTTTCGCACTTCTATCATAAAATTTTCATTCATTCTTTTCATCCTGATACTGTTATTCAATCTTCAAAAATTTAAATGCTTCATGAATCGCCATCTTCTATCTTCTTGAATCTGATTAATCTTTTATCCCTTTCTTAAATCTTCCCTATACACAGTCTTTTCTCTCAAATTCATTCTCTGTTATCCCCTCGTTAATAGTGACATTTCATTTTTTCATCCTTGGGGTGAAAATAAAAAATTTATATAAAGATAAAAAATGAAACATGGAAGAGTTTCAAGAAGGGATAGTTTCTATTAATCTAGTGATCAAATTGTTGCAGAAAACCAAAACATTTATATATCAAATTCCATATCATTTTTCTAAATAGGTTTTTTCTTTCTTAAACAAAATATGGATGACTGCATGGCGTATTCATTCGTTCTGAAATATGTTAACTGTCAGGTTAACAAAATTTCTAGAAATTATTGGTTAAAATGGATTCGAACGAGTTAACAAACTGGAAAGGGTATATTATATACATTCGGACTATTGTCCTCTTCATTGTCGCCATATTTATTACAACGTTTCCAAATTGTACGCTCCGAAATTCATTTCAGGTGGTTGGAATGTTGAACTGAACCCTTTATTTCGCTTTCAAAGAAATAAAGATCCTCACTCAAAAATTTTTTTTCAAAAAGTTAAGCAAATGTATCTTGTTCATATAATATTTTATGCATGTATGGATATGAAATATGAAAATACACATATAGAAATAGTCAAAGTAAATTTTGCAATCCCAAAAATACAGAAGAAGCTAAAGAACAGCCTTTCAAGATTTTATATAAATTAGAAAAAATCTTAAATTCATAAATTATAAAGATGGCTTCTTGATACCCAAATAGGGCATGCTTTTAAATCCAACATCCATCCATCCATCCTTAATTTAGCTCACCATTTGTAGACTTTCTTTTTATAGTGGTTCAAATATTTGATTTGGATAGCTGTTAAAAGTTTAACATCCAATTACATCTGAAAGTTCTAGGACTGGCCTTGGGAAAGTATCAAATTGAACTTATTTTTTTTTTGGATCCTGCCAATGGATCTAACCAAGGTTTTTTATCCACTGATATTTTGTGTTCTTGAGAAGAAATGGCGTACAACGGCCTAAACGTTGTAATAAATATGGCGACAAAGATGAGGACAATAGTGCGAATAATGTAAATAATGTACATAATATCTCAACTAAGAAATATAGACAGACTCTTAATCTTGTGGATATTGACGAAGATCATCTTTCTTCGTATATTTAGGACTGGCGCTATAGATTCACAAACGAAGAACTGCACAAGATATCAAAAACCACGTCACTTGGGGTCTTTTAAATTGAGAAAGAAATCTATATCACATATAACACGAAGAGAAAATAAATATATTGGGTTGGTGCATAATTATCAGGTGTTTTTTTAAACTATATTTCATTATGAAAAGAGAAAAAACAATTCAACAATGACATTTTAAATGACTATTCCGGAGTGTATCATTATCGGCATGCATTTTTATAACCTGAAAATAAAATAAATTTTTTATTTAAAAAAAGTAAAGAAAACAGCAATGTTTATTTATAAATAACTCGCCTACAAAAACGCCTGATAATTATGCACCAACCCAATATAAAATAAATGTTGAAAATCCAGATTACGTCTTTAAAAATCGGTTAGTAAGGAAGCCCCCATCAACATTGGAAAGAGCGATAACAGCGACTTGACTCATGCAACCTATTTTCTTTAAAATTTATTTTAAGAGAAATATTTTATAAATTTCATCTGACAGTAGTATTGGCTGCTCCGTCAATGAATGCCAAATGTTTCCTTATAAAGGAACGGCTAAGATTACTATTAACATTTCTCTCATACGCTTGGGTCTTTTACATCTTTATTTCAGGTTTCACTAATACTTTGTCTGGATTCTTCTGGTATTTTACAAGTGTTAACAAGAGAGGGTGTGCGATATTTTGCCGAATAGGATCGTGCGCAAAACGAAAAACGTGAACAGTCGATATATTAAAATTGATGGATCCGTTGAGGAACGTCTGTGGAATATTTTATCACTTTATGCAAACTCATTCCTCGATTCCGTTTTATTACTATCCGTATAGGTTAAGCATTTTCGATTTACCTGATTGGCCAAGGCCTTTGCAAACGAGGCTTGCTTTGAACGGATTGACCTCGAAGCATGCATTGTGACTCTACAAGATTTATCAGGAAATGACTTATTCAGTCATTGCAGAAAATCCTCTTATTCAGACAATTCTTTTCCGCGAACAAATGTTTAAGATTCAGGCAACATTTTGTAGATATACGTCGACGCACTACACCAACATTTTTGTTCAACCGTGCTTTGTAAAAATCATCTTTGATTCCTTGTCAGGATACCTCAAGATCGCAGGAACTAACCCTACGATATTGAAAATCTCTCTTTCTTATAAATCTATATATATATATATATATATATATATATATATATATCCTTTTATTGATTTTTTTTTTTCAACGCTATTCAGGACTTACTCAGACATGACTCTTCACAGCTTCCTTTTCTTTATTAACTATCTATTAACGTCTTCTATGGAAAGATTGTTTAATAGTTTCCTGCTGATTTAGAATTTAAAGTTTTCCTTTTGTTTTAGCCTGGCTGCCAACAAAGTTTCGAGGGCCCAGTTTACACATTCAATTAATCCACAGTTGGTGTTTTCATTTTTAGGAATGAATTAATTCGTGCCTTTCTCACATTGCTATGGATCTAAAGTTAACGAAAACAAACTAGAATCGGTCAGAAATGAAAAGAACTAGACATGCTGAATAATCGTAAATATAAAACATGCACTCATACACTTTCTCGGTCTATCGCTGAATATTCACTCACAAGACTTAACTCAATTCCCAGTCCTGGTTAGCTCGATTTAAACCTCCAAGATCGAAATGCACTAATCTGGATATGTTTTCATACCATCTACATTGGACACTCATTTTTTTGGCAACCATATCTTCTGTGGATATATTTCATATTCCTTCATTGTTTTGTCTGATATGATCATATAACTTAATGTTTTTACTATGTATACGCACATACAACGCCCACATTAATAGAAAATGGTGTTAAATCTGCATTTTACATTCAAACATGACTTCTAGGAAAATATGGTTTTGAACAAAAACAAAGAACCAGTAAACTTCAATGACACTTCTAAGATTTTCCTAATATTGAGTAAAATAAGATGTTTGTAAATTTTACTTCAGAGTATGCGAAGATTGAGTGAAAAGTTCATATGCTGACTAAGATATAAATGTAAGTAAACACAACAGTTGGTAAACTAAAGGGCATGAAAGTGTACCGGAATACAACATCTGGCCGACCAGTAGTGTATATCTCTAGTATATATCTTTTAAATAAATTCACCCCGCATAAGGACATGAAGCCACGAAGACGCAAGGGGTTACTGAGTGTTGGAGCATATGACAATAAAAATACGACAAATTTGAGAAGAATAAAAAAATAGAATTAAGATAATACACTATTAAAATTATAGGGACTACTGTTCTCATCTTTGTCGCCATGTTTATTACAACGTTTCAGCCGTTGTACGCTCCGGCCTTCTTCAGGTGGTTGGGATGTCGAACTCAACCCTTTATTTTGCTCATATGGATAGACTGTTCTAGTTCCACGTGCCATTTTAATCGGTGTCAGTTATCAGTTATCTCCTGTTTATTCACCTCTCCAAGTTCTCCACTCCCTTAACCGCGTATTGTCCTCAAGGATACATGGCAGAGTGGATAAAGGCGTTGGTTAGATCCAGTGACAGGACCGAAAGTGTGTGAGTTTACTACTCGGTTAAGGCCGTGGAAAACTTGGAGAGGGGAATTAACAGGCGATAACTGATGACTGGCATCCATTAAACAAGGCACGTGGAACCAGAACAGTCTACCCCAGTGAGCGAAATAAAGGGTTCAGTTCGACATTCCAAACACCTGAAGAAGGCTGGAGCGTACAACGGCCGGAACGTTGTAATAAATATGGTGACAAAGATGAGGACACTAGTGAGAATAATGTAAATAGTGTACATAATACCTCATCTCAGAAATATAGACAGATAAAAAGATAATGATTGTCATTGAATTTGAATCTACGAAGATCAAAGTTCACTGGGAAGTGAGAAACTGGTAACATGTTCAACAAACAAGAAATACGAGAGAAGAAACTATTAGCATAGAACTTACGGTTACATCCAGCTATTACAGCTGTAAAATGACGAGACCTTTCCACGAATGTAGTATTGTGCTTAAATTCGTAAAGTTTTGGTACTATAGAGGAAAGTTTATCAGAAAAAATTACTATTTAAAGTATTTATAGACAAGACACAGGGAGCTTACGTTATGGTGAGGGAAGTAACTGAAGCCGAGATGCCACGTAAGGACCAATAACATTGCATATTCTACTTAGAATGTTATCAAGAATATCGGAATATATAACAGGAGCACCAAACTAGATGTGGCAGCAACATTCAGAGCAAAGATGAATGGTAGACTTATAAATATGTAAGATAGATTATGGAGAGAAAAAAATTCTTGGCCCGACACAGGGAACCAACTCTTCTGGCAACGGAACTAACAATTGATTCAATACAATCTTTCCACTTTATGTCAACGCAAAACTTTAATCTGTGAAGGCGCAAGGAATTATCCTCCTGGCGGTTAGTATCAGCCATGCTGGTGAATGTTACAAAGGGTTATCTCATACGGTTAAAAGAGAGCAGTTTCGTTTTTGATATCATTAAATTACCAATGAATTCCATACCCAGTTAACAACAGACTGTGGATCATATGCTAACCCACAAAAATCTTCTGAGCCGACCAAGCATAGAAATGAATACAATATGGGAACCAGTCATAAGGATTACCAGAGACGAGAGATAACAACAAAAATTGCAATATGAGCTCTGGTAAAAACATGTAATGATAACAGCAAAAACTGCAATATGAGCACTGGTAAAAGACGGGTGCTGAAGACATTAGGTATATAATTCCCAGAAATTCATACATAGATGTCCTCAAGGACACATAACACAGTGGATAAAGGCGTTGGTTAGATCCAGTGACAGGACCCAAAGAGTGTGAGTTCAATACCCGGTTAAGGCAGTGGAGAACTTTCAGAGGGAAATTAACAGGAGATAACTGATAAATGACATTAGGTATGGCACGTTGAACTTGAACAGTATACCCCAGTGAGAGAAATAAAGGGTTCAGTACGACATTCCAACCACCTATAGAAGGCCGGAGCGTACAACGATCGGAACTTTGTAATAAATATGGAGACAAAGATGAGGACAATAGACCGAATAATGTAAATAGTGTACAGTGGATCATTTTATGTATATCAGCTGCCAATTTGACCTTATCGAATCGCTCAATCTTACTGGTAAAACAGCAATAAATATCTGTGTCATCAGCATAAATAGCAAATTGAGAACTGTTGTCATCACGTAGGTCGGTGAATTAAAATTAGGAATAACGTAGATTCAAGGATAGAACTCTAGATAAGGTTGCATTAATGTAAAAAGACCCAGAAGAGTGGCCGTTCAGGGCAACATTCATTTGACGATTCGAAAAGGAAGACTGGTTAAGATCAAAAGTTCGTCCAGAAATACTATAACCTTTCAATTTATGAAGAAGACCGATATGCCAAACACCACGAAATGCCCTCGTGATACCCAAAGCAGCGGTCCAAGCTTCACCAGTCTTTAAGCAATAACCGGTAACACATCAGCAATTGACTGAGAGAAGTGAAAGCCGTATTGCTTATCTAAAAGGAGACACTAATGTAGGGAGATGCTTAACCAATCGTGAATTGATTAGAGGTTCTAGAACTTTACCAAAAAGTGATAGTAGGTTGATTTTTATATGACTTTTAGTCTACCAACAGGTGTGACGATAGATATCTTATGTCTTGGTCAGCCAATGAATCTTTCAGCCATCACCAGTAGTGTATTAATATTTGCAGGGATAAACAAAGAAGCCTGAAGTAGGCCTGAGCGTAAAACGGCCGAAACGTTGTGATGAATGTGGCAACAAAGAATAGAACAATAGCCCGAATAATGTAAATAGTGTACTTAATACCTCATCTCAGAAATGTAGACAGATAAAAAAGAAGCATATCTTACATTTTTATCGCGTAGGCTGAGGAAACTACAAACTTTAATAATAATAAAAAAATAATAATTTAAGCGAGCATATGACAATATAATGGAATTGATACTTATTCGGCCACTATTGTCAAAATGAAACATTTTCTTTCCATCGGAATGCGTGGTAATTGTAATACCTTATATTCCATTCCCTGAATTGAGATGTCCCATCAGTCGCCATTGGCATTGATAAGAGAAGGCGTCAGTGCATAAGTTTTCTACATTTTGAATGTATCTTCACTAATTCACACCAACGTCAATCACTTTGTCTACTTATTCCTTCCACTTCTTTTTTTTTTATTCGTCACATCTGCTGCTCGCAGTGTGATAGCTTCCCAATTTCGGGGGAACCGGATTATTCTTTATCAGCAGGAAATGGCGATAACTTTCTCCCTTAGGCTCACAAAAGAGGCGGTGAGAAATTGACGACATGCTCGTTACTCATATTTTTCAACATATGAGAGTCCAGTTTATCAGTTCTTAAAACCCAACAGCCAGAAAATGCGCCCATATCGTATGATTATAGTAGTATAGGACCCAATCACAGACTTAAGAAAAAATGAATACAAAGAATTGGCCACCTTTCATCTAAACGAGTTGCTAATCAAGGCTAAAAAGCACTCTGTCCGACTACATTTAGCTAAGAAAAAGAAAAGATGGTTTCATAACATTCCCAATGGTAATTTCTCATAATATTCTCTCTCTCTCTCAAAAATATATATATATATATATATATATATATATACATAATACGACCTTGTGGTAGAAATTATTAGGATTTGAAATAATCATAATTAATTCATCGAGTCTAAAAAAAAATCCTCAACAGAATGCACTGGACGGCCATTTCGTCCTATATATGGGACTCATCAGCAGTGGGCATCGACTACAGAGAACTGAACCCGGACCGTTACGATACGATGCAAGCGTCATACCAAAGGACATCGTTGACGATGGTAATCAATTAGACTCCGGTATAGCGAATATCACAAAAATTCTGTTGGTGTAACTCATTTATTTTCTAATCCAACGGACTGCAGATCCAGTCATATATATATATATATATATATATATATTATAAACAAAACAATAACGGCGTAACTGATTCCCAGCTGAAGCGTCAAGCAGGCAGACAAAAATAAAGCAGGTAACATTAACTCAATACAAACCTGCAAATAAATTAATTAATCAACTTATATTTATCACACTTTCCTCCTCATGTACCAGCACCAATCACAGCCAAACCAATGTACTATCCAATTTAGCACAATGTGATGCTCCATGGCATATATAGGCATATATATATATATATATATATTTATAGAGACCAGAGAGTCAGAATTGATTAAAGAGACAACGTATTTGTGCGACAATCGCTGTTTTAATTCGTGTTCCTTTCCCATTTATCAAAAATAGTGAATCTAACCACAAAAAACATATGAAATTATAAAAAAACACATTAATAATAAGTTGAATAATCCACCTGAAAAAACAATAAAATAACTGACTCCTTTCTATATAAAAGAAAAACTGAACTTAGCGTTATTTTTTGTGATGTTGGAAAATTTAATGTCACTTTGCTGTGGCTTGGTGAAGCCCATTGATTCTTCAAGAAAGTTCATAAAATTTAAAATTGATAATAGATGCTGGTACTTTATAATGCCTTCATGGATAATATAAAATATTAATACTTACATAAAATAAATATATTATTAAAATTTGTACTTTAATACTCAGAAACAGAATCATAATCTGTATAGTATTCGGGACCGAGAAGTGAATTTATATCCGAAATGTGGATCTTTAAGGAGGGTGAACACCATATTTTATATACATTAAGAAGGGCGATTTATGTATTTCCTTTTATAAATTATTATAGGACGTTTTATAATAATGAAAGGACTATAGACAATTTCCCTGAGTTTCATTATTCAAACCAATATATATGTAACATTAATTGCATACCCTAAAATGATAAGGCAATTTGATTTGAAAATAAAATATTTGAACTATTCATTGGTTCCTGAAAGTAGTTTTTACTAAATATTATCTATATTTATAAATAAATATAAATATATAAAATGCTAAAATAAATGTCAATGGAAAACCAACAACTGAAGAAAATATTGCAAAATGTGTAAAATTGTATAACATTTATATACAAATTTGAGAAATAATAATTAATGCTGTAATTTATCTATATATAGAAATTGAATGAAAATATGTAATATATAACGGAATATAGGCATGCATTGTATATATATAATGTATATTTGGATATAAATAAATATGGAATTTTTATATATATTATATAAATATCCTCTATTTATCCATATATATATATATATATATATATATATATATAGATATTTGAATATTTAGAATTTTTTAAATTCCCAGTTTGCACTTTAATATCTTTTCTTTTATGTTGAAACTCTTAAAAAAATTATATTGTGAATTATGTTTGTGATTTATAAATGCTTCAAATATTGCAATTATTTAATATTATAGTTTTTTATATTTATTTATCTATAAGAATATTTATATATATATATATATATATATAGTCTTATATATATATATAAGGCTCATTCCATTTAATTATCTATTTATTCTATAGCAAAATCATGTCCAATAAAGATATTTATTATATATATACAAAAAACAAATATACAAATATTTTTATAACAATTATGCATGGAAAGCATTTATATAGAAAAACATTTATGTTCTTTTTATGTAATCAATTGAATGATATCTGAAAAATTTCTCAGTTTTTTTTCAATGTAAAAAAAATGAAAAAGATTAATTGAAGTCATTTAGTGAAGGATGTTTTATATAAACTGTACATTATTCATTTTAAAAGAACCATTTATTTTCAAATTTTCCGTATAGTAGAATATTGTGGCATTTGAATTCTTTTTTTAAAATTTGTTTTTAAAGTTTTGAAAAAAATGGTATTTTCAATGCATCAAAATTCCTATATATATATAAATATATTTACATATTTATAATTTAAAAATTATAAATAAAATTATAATTTATACCAAGAATATATATTTAAAGATATATATATATATTTAAATTTATATATATATATATATTATTAAATTCATTCGTTTGAATTTATATATGTAGGCCAACTGATTTTCTTAGGACAATATCCGTCATGCAGACGAGATTCAAAATAGAAAATTCCATCTTTTAGATAGGTTCAATATTCCAAAAAGATTTTAGAAATTTTATTGAAAATTTATGATTACCTGAATATCCGGTCGAAACGTGGCCCATTTGAATATTCGACATTATAAACAGCTCATTAATTGAAATATCCGGAATATGTCTTTATAAAACTGACGTTGATAAAATGTCATTTTATATTATCCCTATATATGTAAATTTAACATTTTTAGGTAATTTATATATTTCGATAATATATATTTAAATATATAAATATATTATGGAATTATAGAAAGGTATGTATCATTTCCAAAAATACAGAAATGGTCAAATGAAATAACTAGTTATTAACGAATTGGTACGTGCATTTAGGAATCGTAAACCAATTAAAAAAAATTTGTGCGAACATCGTATATAAAATGTCGACAATTAACAGAAAGTTTATATATATTACATTTATATATATAAATTATATATATATAAATATATTTAAACCCACTTGTATTCTGTTTATAAATGAATTCAATGACAAAAAAGAAATGTATATATATAACAATTATATGAATTATATATATATATAAATTGTATATTTGAAAAATAGGGTTTGCGAAATTGTTAATTTTTATAAAAAGGAAAAATTTTATGAAATTTAAAGGATATTTTTATATATTCCACATTTCATATTTCGCGATTTTCTTTATATATTTTTAACATTTTTATTATAAAATGAAACAGTTATTATTTGACATAAATTTCCGAGCAATTTGAATACACAACCAACAGGATTTTGTTTATTTTCCATTTTTTTATTTAAATATTATATGAGCATGGTAACAAGACCATAAATATTTGTCTGCAAATCCAACCTACATTCTGTTTTTTCAGTCTTTGGATGGCAATTCCAACAAAACAATCAAATTCCAATCTTCATTGTGCACGAAAATTCGTTCGATCTATTAGTTATTTAATAATTAACAAAAAAATAAAAGAAATTTGAATTTAATTGATGAAAAAATATGTTAATTATTATCAGATTTTTCATAATAAACCGAAAAATTCTTGAATAAATATGCATTTAAATGGTATTGAAGTTTTGAATATACCGGGAATACCTTTCATAAACAAAATAAAAGAAAATTACATTATTATGTCATTTTTTTCTTTCCCAACATTGAAAAAAAAAATCAAACGGGAGGAATTTTTTTTCAAGGAAATACTCTTTTAGATCTAAAAGAAGATGAAAATGAGAGAAAACAAAAGCTCTTTATAACATATAATACACAATCCTTTTAGGATTTGATTTTTTTTCCAATGAATATTGTTTATTTTTTATCACCTTGCAGACAATGTTAATAGTAACAAGAATTGAAGAGATAAAATAAAAAAAGTAAACTTTCTGATAGTATTGTTTATATGGATTCTTGTTCAAATTTTCCAAGTATAAAAAACGGGAAATTCTAGTTAACCCAACTCGTTTATTTTCATAAAGTGTTTGACGGGATATAATTTTTGAAAGGAGGCTTTTTCTAAAACGAATATAAAAAATATATTTTAGTAATTTTTTTTTTTTCAATGAGGAAAAACATTAATTTTTTAAAGATGGTTAGTTTTAAAAAAATAAACAATGAGATATAAAGATTCTTAATATCTACATAGAATATAAAGAAAAAATATAAATAATTTATGTTATTTAAACTGTTTTATTGAGTTCTTTTTTTATTTTTTGCTCTTTTATCGATATATATTAAATTATTTTTATATATATATAAATGTTACTGGAGTAAATATTTATAAACAAATGGTTAATTTTCGTATTTTCAAATTGGGCAACTGTTTTTTCTGTTATCTGATTTTATTTTAAACTTTAAAAAATTTTCAATAGTCGGATATACAATTTTAATGATTTAGTATAAACATTTCTCATGATACCATATATTCTCCCTGTTTCAATATCTCTATATATATATGTAAGAAAAGACATTAACCAACGTATGGAACATTAAAATGTTAAAATGTACCGTCTAAAGAGCATGTAAATTGCAATTTTTTTTTTTTAAATTTGTCATGCTTTTATATTTCTAAAGAACGAGTTAAATGTCCGTGGAAAGATTAAGGTTATACTATTGAAAAGTTCTTGATAAACACAGATGGACAAATGTTATGTTTTTTTTTCTCTAATGATACTTATAATAAACTGACATAGGAATTTGGAAATAAAAAAATTAAAAAGATTTTCTTTGTGTAACAATTCATGTTTTTTTTTAAATAATTGTTTTTGTAAACTACCCCTCTGTTTGTAGACAAATCTAAATCATTAAACTTTTGCATTTTTCAGTTTTTTTATTGTTCATTTTTTAAAATATTAAATTTATTGATATTACATATTATTTATATATATAAATCTGTGGAAAATTGTGGTGGGAAAATTCCAAAGTTAATCTTAATGATGAAAGGAAGAAATTCATTTATAATTTTATATTTACCAAACTACGAACATTTTTTAACTATTTTTTAAATTTATTATTAAAATTAAACACAATTTTCAATATATATTGATGTTTTACAATATATATATTTATATTAATTTCTTTATTGTTTACGTAATTCTTAATAAATATATATATACAGTATATATATATATATTTTTAATACATAAATAAAAATGATATATATATATATTTATATATATAAATATATATATTTATCAATAATATATAAATAATAGGAATTTATAATATATATTTATCAATATATATCCAATATATATTTTTTTTACAGCTTTAATAGCATTTATCTGAAAGCCCATAAAGCACCATATATATATATTATAAATATTCTTATGTTCCGAGTTTTCATCCAAATAAAACGAATTAGCACTTTATGAAAAAATAAAAAATCAAAAAATATTTTCAAATCAATATACTTTTGTCTTTTTAAAATAATAGGTATATATATATATGTAAATACAATACATATAAATAGGGAAAATATTTATCAGCAATATATTAAAATTTAATCGGTGATTGAAATGAAATGTTTTATCCATTCGACTACAATAACGACATTTTTTATATATTTATGGAAACTGAACTTCCTGTAAAATAAATTAAAAATATATAGAATAGTCCATATATATATATATATATATATATATATATATATATATATATATATATGAAGAAAAATATACTGAAAAAACAAACAAAAATCCTAATATGCGATTATGCTGTTTTAATGTTTAATGTCAACGTCGGACGTTTCTGGTCTAATAGACCATCTTCAGGACATATTCATAAAACATAATTAATATAGACCATATACAATTCAACATGAAAAAAGACGATGGACATAAAAGCAATACCAATCCAAACAGAAAACACACAATTGTCCGATATCATAATCTATTTTGGGATATATATATATTACATCATATGAAATATTTTAATGAGCTGGAAGGCGGTCCATCCGGTTAAATCTTCCAGATATATTATTTGTCTATACGCTGGGAGAGTATTAGGTAAAGTCATTTAGACTTAGTCTAGCTTTTTTATGTCATCTATATTGTATTATTTCTGGTGTCGCTGAAAATAAAACTATTACAGCTGAGCTGAAAGGGTACGAAAACCCAATATCGTCCTCTATGATCTCAACCAGTGGGAAACACAATGGTCACGTTCAAGAGAGACAATCTGGTCAGCCTTAAACTGTTCCACCATCTGCCTTGGCACAATATTTACTTGAAGTCCTTAGTGTGGGGATCAGAATCCTTTAAACGTTTCCAGGATGCACGGGATCATTAAAAGTAAAGTTTTTACTGCACGGCAACACAGACAATATTTTTAAACCGGGCACCGAAGACACTTTTGAATATTGTCCTGAATGTTGGAATAGCCTAAAGATTGTCAACTTTTGCCAATGAGTCCAACCTAGGCAGGAATCAGACTGTTTTCAATTCAGGTTAGTCCTCCATGCTGTCCTTTTTTTGCCTATACCTTTGGGGCTGCTCTATCTTAAGGGACAGAGGTTGTACATTTCTACACTATGACTTCGCTGCAGAACTGTATATGCCAGTCCGCATTGGACAGTCACATTGGAAACGTGCCAGCAATCGACATTTTGGTATTTTGACAATTCATTGTTGAAACATTTCCAGAAGCCAAATATAGATTGGGCAGTTTATTTTCCAAGATTCATCCACTTTCCATCTTAAAATCATCCGCCTGAGCCTGAGGGTTTAAGGCCACCTCCCTCTTCTGCAATGATGTCCAAGATGGTGCCGCCTGATGGTTGTGACGAATTTGAGACTTTATTCAATACTTCCTCAAAGGCACTCAGTTGATATTCTTTGATGTTGACTACTGCTTTCACTGGAGGGTGATGGACCTTGTCCGTCACCTTCTGATCTTTCAATCTATTTAATTTTGCACTTGTCGATTTTTCTACATCAAATTCATGACTGAAGGATTTATCCAGGTCATTTTGGATCCTTCTCTGGTCTTCTTCGTAATTCTGTTGAAGAAATCTCGAACAATAGATATGACGAAAAAAGAGGACAATAGTCCAAATAATATATATATATATATATATATATATATATATATATATATATATACTTTTCATGAAAAGAATAAGCATAAACTAAAAATTTTGTCGAAGCTATCTATATTAAAAAATTGAAACTAAACCTTAATAAAAAATAACTATGAATACTCAACAAATGTTTTAAAATATGTACAATAAATAGTTTGATTTTTTTTTACTATTATTTCGTAAAAAACTCTCCACAAACATACTTAGTTACCTCCCCTTAAACGGTATCAGCAATCACGTTCTGTCTCAGCGTTCTTCAAAAAAAAAAAAAAAAAATTTAACTTTCAATGAACAGGAAAAATTTTGTGTTCAAATAATAATGAACTTTAAAATATTTGTCTTGCAATAAACAATACCCTGATGATGACATTGTGCTATGTCGAAAGTACTCGGAATAAAAGAAAAATATATAAACACGGAGATTTTCTCTCGTCCTTCAATAATGACAAAAAATCTTATCCTGGAATATGAAAGGATCCAATTGAAAATAAGTAAACAGAACATGTCTAAATTAGTTAATGAAACATGTTTCATATATATATATTTATATATATATATATATATATATATAGATAGATAGATAGATAGATAGATAGATAGATAGATAGATATATGTAAAATATAGTGTTGGTAATTTTTAATATAAAATGTATTTTATATCTTTTTAAGTGTTGCATTGTCATGTTGATATAAAAATATATTGTTGTTAATTTTATTATAAAAATGTACTGTTAATTTCTGATTTTCTTTAGTGGGGGCATAATGTGTGCATAAATGGAATTTAGCAGGTGCTACCACCATGAGCCATCCTGGATCTGAGAACATCATTTAAATGAAATCGTGTTAAAAGCATGATTGAAAAAGACAGTAATAAACTAATTTGAAAATAAAATGTATTTTTTTCTAATCAAAACAAATTTAGAAATAATAAATGTCTACTATTCTTTGAATTTGTGATATTTTGAAAGATTTATATGTATGGAAAAATAAATCATTCATAAAATAGATTTCCACATCGGTAAATGGGATCAAGTGGCAAGTTTTCCCAAGCTTCTATATCTAAAATAGAAGTTGACGTATGATATAAGGTTCAGCGTAGTAAAAACTGATAGACGGAGATGCGGCCATTGTATTCAATTATAGAATGACAAATTTTGAAATTTCTAGATGTTGAACTGTAATTCAGAGATTTCATCACAAGTTGGCGGTCACGTGATGATGGTGCTTCACAATGATTTTCACATAAACAGTCTGTGAGTAAAAAAGACTTGGTTGTGGATGGTCACATCGTTCAGGGACTCACCAAGAACGACCTCATTTTAAGGGCATCAGTAGAGAAACAAGGATCAAAGCAATTGTGAAACCTGAAAAGGAAATTGATATTGATTACAAACAAGGCCACGTGTAACAATGTGTGTGTGAGAGCGTGTGTTCGTGCGTGTGTGTATGTGTGTTTATGTGTGCATGTGCGTGTGTGTGTATTTGTGTATGTGTGTGTGAGCGTCTGTGTATGTGTGAGGGATACAACATGTGTGTATGCGTGTGTATATGTGTATGTGTCTGCGTATATGTATGTCAATGTATGAGTGTGTGCATGTGTGTAAGTGTGTGCATGTATGTACGTGTATGTGTGTACGTGTGTGCTTGTGTGTGTGTGTGTGTGTGTGTGTGTGTGTGTGTGTGTGTGTGTGTGTGTGTGTGTGTGTGAAATCGAAGAAAATAAATTTAAAGCAAAGGAAAGAAAAGAAAATCTTAAGGGAAAGAAGAAATCTCCCAACTAATAAACACAAAACAGTTTGTTGGAAATATATCTTATTTCAGAAACACGATATATTTGCTAGGGTCAGTTGTTGGTTACAGTTCAAGTCATCGGGAATTGACATCGGCTGCCAACATAAAAAGAGAAGAAAAGAGAATTAGAAATGGTGGGTTTGAGTTTTTTTTACATTGGTATGTGAATTAACGAATTAGATGTTAACGATGATATTTCTCCTAAAAAGAATTTTTCCTCAAAAAGACATTCATCGAGAAATTGCGCTCTTTTCTTCCCATTAATTTGGTTTAGAACTATTAGTTATTTGTTGCTACTGAGTAACCAAAACATCAATAGAAAACCGGAATTGGTTTAACAAGTGTATTATCTTTTGGTAATAAATTATAATGTAGAATAGAAACTAGGAAAGAGAATGTTTTGCAGTGAATGACTGTTTTTAACAAAAGCTATGGCTGATACTTTTCTTCTGCTACTGATTTTGATAGGAGTATTTCATGTTTTTCGTCTGACGGCCGTGTTCAAACTTTGTAGGGAAATATTTGGATTCACCCCAATATTAATGAGTAAAAGGATTGAAAGTCTCTTTTAACTTCTTTTCTTTCTACTTCACTGACAAGTGGTCAGTAAAATTATCCTACAAAAGAGATATCAATACAAATCACACGTTTTTATTATTATTTCAATCTGCAAAAAAAAGGAAATATTATCTTGGTTAAATACGGTTAATTTGATTTTTTTGGCAAAAAAGCAGGGTCAATCTAACTTTGGTATATTAGAGTAAAAAAGACACAATTGTAAACTGATGTTTAATGCAGACAATCCAGCCCACTAAGGAATAACAAAAGTTTTGCCAATAATGATTTTGTTACATGCACACAATTCTGTGTGATGTGGTGACTGTGTCATGTAGGTATACTTGCTGCTTAAAGCTATTTTTCAATTAGAAACAGAATTTTTCACATCTTCAGCGGCTGTTGCAAGTGTAACCTCCGTGATCAGATGGTGTTCTATACTGTTTAGTGATTAAGACAGATGCTTCTTGAAAGTGAAGTTTGTTAACGTCGCATACACAGGGAACAATATACAGTTACGTGCATTCACTTATGATACAACGCTGCAAACTTGACATCATGGATTAAAGTGGTCTAAATTACATTTTCTCACCCAAATTTTGTGACTGTAAAATGATGTTCGTCTATCATATAATGCCTGCTGCAAACAGGTGGGTTATATGTGTTGCAGCAGAGGAATGCTGTAATACTTCACGTTTTACAATTGACATCGTCCCTGACCTTAGCAATTCAATGTATATATCTGCAATACGTATATGTCATCAATGTGTATGGTACATGTTCGAATGACACCTGGCATTTCGTAGCCAGCCTACAGGGTGGTTCGAAAGTCACCTCCTACTAAAAAAAGTACTGAGAACAATAGGACAAATAATTCAGTAATACAAAGCACATGTACTGTATTCAATTTATTCACTTTCATTGACTTTCTCAAATCAAGAAGATCTGGATGAACACCCATCCTTTTGTGGCAGCCATCTGAAATAGAAAATTATATTATACAGGAATGACATAAACTTTTCGGTCCTGTAAAACACTTTTGTGGTATTGCCTTCACAGTTACAAGTGGCGGGAATTAAATATTTAGGACTCTATTCACAATCAATATACAATTACATGCCTACAAGAGTGCATTGCTTTTGAAAAATAACTTTACACATTATCCTAGTATTACTCATAAAGCCTTTTTTTTAACTTGTGCATGTAGTAACCTGTATATCTTACTGTAAACCAACTATACGAACTGTATATTTAATATAAGTTGTAACTGCATTCTATTTGTAACGTATAAAATACTGTAATTTCAGTTTAATAAAGCTTTACAAAGAGTTTTGAGGTTATTGTTGAACTGAGGAATGTGTAGCAGCAAGTCATGTAGAGTTATGTTTCAGTGATTGTTATTCTCGTAATCGAGTGAATAGCCCTTTTCAAAATATATAAGTTTGTCAAGTATTGCAATGGAAATGCTAACTAATGGTTTTGTATGGAAATACTCGACATTTTCGCAGCCAGTACTACTATCGGTTGTTATGTATAAAATCTTTCTATTAAAGCAATCTATTTGAAAATAACTTTCTCCAGTTAATCATCACCATTTCCATTATTGATATGGTCTTCATTGTTTAAACCTTATTTATAAAAGTAGTGTTGAACATCGACATCTTGATTATATTGTTATTTTCTCTTTCAGTTTCCGGTGTCACCCATTTTAGTTGCTGATGTTGTTCGAATTTCTCAAATGATGATGTTTCTGTTATTTGTAAATTTATTTGTTATTACGTAGCACCAGTGTACACGGTTTTAAGGAGAATGGTCGCCAAAACGTACAGGCTGGAAGCCATTTTTAATCATTGATCTGAGGTAGCTGTTGTATATCGCTGATTAGATATCTGCATAGTCATGCATGACATCCACCTGATAGTCTTCAATTGATGAGGCTCTTTAAGAATATAATTTGAGTTTTCGTGTTAATTTTTTACGTTTGTAGAATCTTGCAATTTTGCACAAAACTAACCCTAGTGTGTCCTCTGCATAATCAATCTTGAGTTTAACAGAAAACAATTTGAAAAGAGTTTCAAAAATTGATTTTAGAACTCACGGAACAGCATAGTATTCTTATTCTATTCTGATTATTATTTCGTAATCGAGTGAAAAGTAGTCAACAGGGGATATAAACAGTGGCTACAATACTATAAAAAAAAAAGAATGAAATGACGCCATTAACTGTTCGTACAAACAGAAATGACATCATCTAAGATTTGATGTTGTTCAATTTTTAAATGTTTCTTAAAGTAGCAATCGTCATCAGTCAAAGGTAGGGTTTCCTAGCAAATTATTAAATGCAATATAAATTTTTCTTTATGTTCTTCGATGTTAAATATCGATAAAAACATTTATTTCTTGTATCAAATGAATGAAAACAGGTCTTACTTAGCAATAGAAAGATTCTATCCCACATGGTTATAGCAATGAATGCAATTGTTGAGTTATTAAGTAGGGAAAAGACAAGGACATTCTAAAGAACAAAATTACAAATCTACGATACAAGATGTTTTTTAAAAAGATTGGGAATTTTCAAACGAATTTTCTAATAGCGTTTATATAATAAAAGAGTATTTATTATCACAAAGAACAATATTTTTTTTGTTCTTTAGAATTTATTCCTGTGTGTTTTTTTTTGTCTCTTTTTGGTATATCACCTGTGTTTTTTTTTTTTTTTTGTCATTTTGTGTTTTTTTGTGTGGGGTTTTTTTTGTTTTAATTCTTTTCTTGGACAGGCCAAGAATTTATAGTAACCCTCATGTATGTTTAACTAGCGCTTTTCTTATACTAAGTATCACTTTGCAAAAAATATATTCACTACTTGAGTTTTTTAAATGAACATTTCATTCATAAATTGGCTTGTTAAAGTTAAGGGAAGTTTTACAAATAGATGCCAACTTTTGAAGGCCAAGTAAAATGCAAATTTCAAGCATTTTTCTGCACTATACAAGATGATATTCCTAAACAGAACTATTTTGATATGAAAATCAAAACAATCTTCAAATAAAGAACAGTAATGAAGAATAGTTAATTAATGAATTAACATTTTTAAAATCAATATGCAAATTAGTTAAACCTGAAGAGTCATATTGAAAGAAGTTGATAATATATAATACAGATATTGTGCCTTTAGCGCATAAATTTTTCTTTTGAGGAAAACAGCGCGTGGAACTTTAAGGAAGGGCTCCGTCCTGTGCTGATGGTATTATGGCTATGACAATTTTGGAGTTTATGACTAGCTTAGACCAGCTCTGTCCAGCTTGGACAAACTATGACCACTTAGACCAGCATTTTTTTAAAAACACTGGGTCCCCACATTAAAACTGACCTTTTTTGTCACAATTAACTAAATACCAAATTACTATAAAAAGCTTAAAATTTTTAATCTCAGGATTCATGGAGAGTTGAGCTCCAATCTGCATTTATTCATATAGATTTTATGATATAGGTTTTAATTAGCTATTATGTTTCTCTAACTCTTCAAATATTGATTGTATAACTAATTTCTATTTTCCCATCTTTACACTATATTAATTTTATAATTATATATCCCTGTTCTGTCATCCATGAAATAAAAATAATTGTTTGTATGCAAAATAAGGATCTATGTATATCAAATTGTCTTTAAATTTATTGGCAGCAGAAGAATTATCGTTGAACTTTTTAAAGCTAAGCTTGAATATTAATTCAATACTTAATGCAATGATCAATTTTGAGTTCTTCTGTAGTTTATTGATGCCTAGAGAAAACTCCTCCGTAGCTCTTGTGATAATGGCCAAACCAAGATTCCTCTACAGGAGCTTAAAAATGCTTAATGCAATTTTGGATACAAAAGGAAAAATAAGAGTTACTCCCCTGAACCATGAAAGCAATGATAATGGCTAGTATAATATATTAATATATTTTTAACCTTGCATAATCTGGCAATCCTGAATATGAGCTCAACAAAAATCGTTCCCTGCACCTAACTATTCTTTTTTTTTTAATGAGCTCTGAATCATTGAAATTTGGACCAGTGGGTGCAGAGAAGTTGCTTATGACACATACACACACACACACACACACACATACAAACATACACTGTTATATGCCATTAAGTGATACACACTTAGGCGATCATGTATCTTTCAATGCATGACTGACGAGGCAGATTTTTCCCCTCTGCAGTAGGTTGCCATTTCTTTCTGCAGTAGACCAGTTGCCATTCAAGGCTATAGAACTCAGTCTATTTACCCATAACTGGGGCGGGGGAGAATAAGAGCATTTATACCTAAAAGGGTATGAGCACAGATTGAATGTAATGAATTTGGCTGGAATTCAAACTCAGCTCTTTGATTCCTCAATCTGAATTGTTATCCATTACACCACCATGTTCCACATGTATTTATATATATAAGATTTAAAAAAACATCTTTCAGCATTATTTTGATTTGTAATCATAATTTAATATCATATATTTCTGGAGTTCTTAGGATGTATGTCCAAAAGGAGTCCTTAGGTTTTACTCAATTACTTTTAATTCAACCATATAAAATGTTTCTTAAATAAAGTACTTAGTAAATGGCATGGGTAAATTAGTTTTCTGATAATCTTTGTTCAATTCATTGTAAAGTTCTTATATTGCTAAATAAACATTATTCCAAATATTAAACATAGAAATAAATAACATATTTAAATTTCTATTTTTAGTTTTATTGTGGACTTCTGAAATAATTCCACAAAATAAAAAAACAATTTCTTTATTTAATGAACAATCTTTTATTTTTTTTATTCATCCATTCTTGACATATGTGTTTAAACCACTTTCTTGTCTAAATAGAAATATGTTAATTTAATTGAAGGATTAATTCACTATAAATTCACCCACACTGACATCTTTGATAAGACATAAATGATATCAAAGATTGAGGAAGTCCAAAATTTATGAGCAGTTGAGGAGGAGGTTGGGTTTGATTACACTTTTTTTTTTTATGACTGTCAATCATTTAAATTTTTTTGACATTAACTCTTATCTTCCAACTAGATTGGGTGGTAATAATGTCTCTGATTAAATTCTATGCAAACATTTCTTTGAATCGAATTAAAATTTATTTCAGCTCCAAAATCAAAATGGAATTATTCCTAAATGGTTGAAATCCTTTTTATGAAATTATTTCAATATGCACACTGTTCCATACTAAAAGTGTCTCTCCTCATAAACTGTTAACCTGAATGCAATGACAACTTTTGATTGGATGAAACAATTAATTTTATTAATTTAGTTCTCCAATAATGGACATGTTAAAAAGAAAACCTTAGTTTTTTAACCAAACTGCCTAAGATATCCAAGTTTTGGGTTTACACTAGATTCTGAAATTGTCTTGACAAATAAGTTGAGAGACAAACAGAAAACTGATCATGTCACACCTTCCATAAATAGTAAAGTGTGAATTTCATTCTATGCAAAATTAAAGCAAAATTGCACAAATTTCAATATTTCTATCCACCATTATCAACCTGAAGCAAAAGATGAAACTGAACAGTGTTGATGACAAGTTATATATGGTAAATAATAATAATAAATTAATTATAATAATATAGTAAACTCATAAATATTCTTTAGATTTTACAAGAAATAAGATTTAGAAAAAATCTGTCATAAAAAAGAAAGAAAATACTTTTGATACATCTTACTATTATCATCAAAAAGGATGAGAAAAATTTCCTGAACCTCCTCTCATCATCAAGTTAGCTTTACAATTAGACATTGTTACAAGAATTTGAAAGTCAAAAATGAGAGAAGAACTAAACATCCATATTATGTGATTCTTCAGAAAACAAACACCCTAAAAGAGGATTGGCAATAGGGAAAAATAAAATATTCAAGAGACAGCCAGGTTTGTGTGGCATTCAAATGTTTTTTTTTTTTTTTTTTTTCATTAATTTATTTTACTTGTTAAAAATTCAATGACATATTTGAATTTTTATGAGACAAATTTTTAAAAATTTAATTTTTTTTGTTAAAAAAGAAAAAATCAGTTTTTTGAAAAATAAGAAGAACAATTTCCAACCTACCATTATTTTGGTAGTAACATCAATTTTAGTAGTAGTATGATCCAGGATTGATCGTTGTTTGTGAGTATCCTATTTCACACAAACTCATTGTCTATATTTCTGAGATGAGATATTATAAACATTATTTACATTATTTGGACTGTTTCTTCATTTTATATCCAAAAAATTTGAATTTGATATTTATATGCTGAAAGGGAAAGTAAGTTCACTTTCATGAACTTAACTTTTTTTCATGACGATTGGAATAAACTGTTATGTATTCCCATTGAATATGAACTGAAGAATTAATTAGATGTCAACATCCGAACATTTTGTAACCAAATATATTGTAATGAAAAGTTCATAATAATATAGTAAGTACAAATGATAATTTAATAAACAAAACACTCAGTTAAATTTTTTTTCTCAAGGTTGCAGTACCCATTTCTTTAACTTTTATATTTTTCAAATAAAACAAAGATAGAAAATTTAATATTTTGATGTTGCATTGCCGGGGATATAACAGTAAGAGATAGATCAAGTATCCACCATCATAAAGACTGAAAAATAAAATTGACAAAGATTATTGTTTAAGGTTGACGGACACGCATGTCTTAATTAGTTTTTTTTTTTAGGAATTGGTCAAACTCAAACAAAAACATTGTTTTCAATCGTTATGAGTCTCTACCGATTGAATAGAATTTTATTATAAACAATTGTCTTGTAAATGGAATTTTTAAAGCATTCTGAATGTAAAAATAAAGAAAAAAGTGTGCAAGACAATAAGAAACACTACATGCCAAAAAAAAAAGTGAAGTTTTGTTGAAATCGGTGAAAAAAAAATGTAGGTAGCCTTTCTGTAATCTTTTAGTTTTACAATTTATGATTTTTTACTTATTGAATACAGTAAAAAAAAAATTGCATATTTTGCTTGTGGTGATTCATAATTAGAATTCTGATTTGAATATATTTTCCACTCGTTGTTTCTAATACAAAAAATATTAACTTTATTTGGGTTTATTAATTATGATCTAACAAATCTTATTCATTTAGTATAATTTTCTCTTAATAATGTTGTTTTTTTTATCAATTTATGATTTTTACTTTTTAAATACAGTAAAAAATTGGAAACCATGAATTAATTTAAAATAGTTTCAATGCCTTATTGGTTATTATTTTAACAAATTAAAGGACTTAAAAATGTTTAGATTTCATTATCTTTCCCTAAAGATAAAGAATTTATCCGATTTTTGTATTCGTACAATCAGTAGAGATCGTTAGATTATTGTTTAAGGTTGACGGACATGCATGTCTTATTTTTTTTTTTTTTAATGAATTGGTCAAACCCAAACTCAAACAAAAACATTGTTTTCAATCGTTATGATGAGTCTGATTGAATTGAATAGAATTTTATTATAAACAATTGTCTTGTAAATGGAATTTTTAAAGCATTCTGAATATTAAAAAAAAAAAAAAAAAAGTGTGCAAGAGAATAAGAAACACTACCTGCCAAAAAAAAAAAAAAAAGTGGATGTTTTGTTTTATCGGTTGAAAAATATAAGAAATCCGATCCCATATATAAAGGAAACACACACACACACACACACAAACAACCTGGGTTTTTTTAACCTGATGTGAGTTGTCCCCTTTCATTTTCACGATGTATCTTAATTGTGTTTTCAAATTGATTTTGTTAAAAAAACAATTATATTTTTTCCCATTTTTGGCGCTGTTAGAACCACCACAAGGTAATTTTATGTAGTCCTGTGAAGTTTTTGTTGAAATCGGTTGAAAAAATGTAGGAAATCCGATCCAATATATAAACGTTACACACACACACACACACACACAATCTGCGTTTTATAATAAGTAAGATTACAAATAACTTTTTAAATGAAGGAGATTAACACTTCTGCTACTGTGGATGTACATACATCTTTATGAAAACTAACTTTACCTGCTGTCCACATACACATACAAATTTTTCAAGACACTGAGAAATGTCAGCCCCTAGTAGATTTGTGTTAAAAACTAATATCAAAAGTCATATGTCCAAATAAGCATAGACATATAAAACCAGTTTTGTGACATTTTTTACTATGTACTAAAGAATAACCAATCAAAATCAAAATGGTGGCATCTATCATAAATTGCTATCAGCATCTTTATAGTCATATATTTTCAGTAAATAGCAGTTTCCTATTTTCTAAAATGAGCCAGCACAACCAAGCAGCAATACTATAACAATGCATTAGCGAAAGTCTTAACTATTTATGCCTTCTTTGTTGGTATATATATGGAGTTGTTACCTTGATGTTAATTAGTACAGAAAATGAAATCAGTGAATCATATAACAGAGACCTGGTTATGTTCATCTTGCATTAATATCATTGAAGAGGGTATGAAGCCATGTTCCTGTGTTTGGTTCCATCCTCAGAGCTCAACAAAAATATCTTATCTTTGGTATGTCACCAATAGTTGATGGAGAATAGATGGATGAATAGTGAGTCCTTGGGAAAAACCACTTTCCTATAATTACCACCCAAGCAGTAACAACTGTGAAGAGCTGTTACACTCATTGTTAATTATGATCAGCTGAATATAAAATGATATACGAAAGGAAATGATATTAACATATAAAAAAAAATAATCTTCCAGTGATTTTAAGAAATAATTACTTATCTGTCTGTGAAATTTCTGATTGCTTATTGATTAAAAGAAAATCAATAAAAGAAAAAAAGATTTACAATGAAGTATTAATAGTGACAAAACTATTTGTATAAATGTGAAAGCATAATGGAAAAATATTTACCTGTAAATTTATTACTGTTGTAGTACCTGAAATATAAACAAAGCTATGATGTTAACATTGCCAAGATTGTTAAATTGATGTTATACCCCTTATCTATTTCAGTAATCAATATGGATAAAATTTTCTGTATAGTGCAGAGTTATAACTAATATAGAATTTGTTTGAATCCTGTTAACATGTTTTCAGTGTATTTTTCATCTTATAACTTGGCTGAAATAAGTATCTGATAAAAAATTCATATGAAAGTGAAAATTATGTATATATGTGTATATATATTGGGTATACACATTGTTCATAGGTTGTGCTAGTATGAAGTCACAAGTCGTTGTGACTAAGAGTTTGAGCATACTGGCCTTGTTCAAACTGTTGATCACACCAGATGAACTCTCTCTCTCTCTCTCTCTCTCTCACAGAGACTGTAACTAAAGTCCACTTAGCAAAATTGCATTAAAACCACAGGTGGCTTTTTCTGACAGAGAGAGTCTGGGAAACACACCCAACACACACATATATATATTTTTTTTTTTAGTGAAATAAGAGTGGATTTGAAAGGCAAAATTAGATCAGAACATTTTTGTTTACTGATGGTAAACCTGATCTAGGACAGGAGCTGTACCCATTGGAACTGGGTCATTAGAAGACAATGGAAATGGTCAAAATAATTTTTTATTGATTAAAACTTGGAATAGAGCTGAATAAGCACGGAGGACCTTTTGAATTCACATGATTTTTGGTTGAAACAGCCAAAACACAGTGATAATACGGAAATTTTTAGTAGGGTCAAGGTTCAGTTGTAACCAGCCGGATTTTTCTATTTAAACGTGTAGTTATGCTGAAGAAAGGCGGACTGAGAGAGAAGAGAATGGAAGGCAGATGGGACAAGCAGACAGAAGAGAGACAGAAGAGAATTAGCCCAGTAAGAGTTTGGCTAGAGACAGTGGAGAGTCGAGTTGGAGACTCAAGAAGGAGAGAAAGTTACGTCAGAGATTGGAACGAAGCGTCCACTAACATGCACTGTTGATATAAGTAGCACTGCTTCTGCTACCACAAATATTACTACTACTGTTACTACTGCTAAGGAGGGACACCACTTGTAAACTTTAAGCCATGCACAGAAATCTGATTCCCCCATCGCAAGAGTTGTATATCGTTCTGAGACAATTTAACAACAAGTTAATCATAACACACTCTCCCTCTGTCCAGAATGCAGTGTATGCATTTCTACGTCAATTACTTTTCTTTTCTGTAACCCATTTCTTTTCTATGCTATTCTTTTCTGCTATATAAAAGACATTAACAATTCAATCATTGAATAGTTGTTTGTCCTGCTTTCTGAAGATATTAATTTTTTTTGCTGCATTCTAAATTTCTTAGCGCAGACTCCCTAGCCATGTCTACATCTTCAGTTGATCGTGAATGGATGAACATCACTTCTGCTTTCTGGGTCAAACCAAACACAACGTGGGCAGGAAGCAGGGTTAAACCAGTGGACCAGTCGAATAATCTACGGATGCTCGGGGGACCTATGGCCACTCCTTTAAGTTTGGTTGGGACCCAGTAGACAAAAACCCAGAGAGTAAGACGTCAGAGGTTGTTTTAATGGGGAGAAAGTGTTAGACTCTGTGGGGGTAGAAAACACAAATGTTGTTTGAACAGGCATTTTGAACAGGATTGGCTAGCTGCCCAATCAGATAGGTGTACTCAGAAACAAGTTGCCAGCCATTATATAGGGTGTATCAAAATAATTTTACAAACTTTTGGGGTGGGTTCTCACACCAACTCAAGGACAAAAATCCATGTAAGTATATGTACTCAAATCCTTTGTTTTTGAATTATTTAAAGTTTAAAGAAAGTTTACTGTATGTGATGCTGCATTGCCATGTAGACTAGGTTACATTTGTCATTCATTTATATTTCTGGCTAGTCTGTCTTCAACGTTTAATGAGTGTAGTTTTGACTTAACTGAGAGGTGTTTCATTTAACAATGGCAGGATATTCATATCCTGAGCAGGCAGATATGATTTTTACATACAGCTGCGTGAATGGTAATGGATATGAGGCTGCATGCCTATATCAGATTGTGTTTCCAGACCGAAGGCAGTCAAGTTATCCAACCTTTGCTGCTATTCATCATGGAATCCCCATGTTTTAAATACAGGCTAGACACCAACATCAGTTTTCGACTATGTGGGCTGAAATTGTAGGTGAGTGTCTGGTAGGTTCTTATGTTCTCCCAGTATGTGTTACAGGAGATGTCTACAGAGACCTTATTTTGAATATATTTCCATTTGAATATACATTTTAGTCACATTGTTTGCAATGCACTTATTGACATTTACCATGAAAGATGGATAGGTAGGGAGGACAGGTTCCATGGCCTTCATGGCCTATGGCCTCAATCCTTTGGATTTTTATATGTGGGACCACCTGAAACAATTGGTTTATGCAGCAGACATTAATAATGCAAAGATGCTTCATCAACGTGTCATGGGGCCTGAAAAAAAGCATTCAACACCAAGGAACACCAGTCAATGATCTGATGGTTGCATGTGTGTAGAAGCAAGTGGAGGACATTTTGAACATTTGTTACGAGTTGCTGTGATGAGGTACAATGATGGCCTTTTGTGGACATATGTTTATATGGATATTTTACCTTTTTTTTTGGTGCCAGGGTCCACCCTCAAAGTTTATAAAAGTATTTTTTTAGATTGTATCTTGATTGTACATTTAGCATCATCTATCAGAAACTTTAAACTTAATAAGTCAAAAATGAGGGATTTGCAGACAAATGTTTATATGGATGACTTTTTTCCTTATTTTGGTGTGTGGAACCTGCCCCCAAAGTTTGTAAAAGTATTTTTTATACACCCTGTATAAAAGATTATATATGTGTATTTTTTAAATAAGCACCCTGCATTATGTATTTTATATATCAATGGTATTGCCAAGCCTGGATCAGATGTGTACAAAGAAAACTCATTTTATAAAATGAGCTTTGTCTCTTTTATTCTTAAATATATCATTTTTTAATGACAACTGTAGTTCAAAAAAAGAATAAATCTCTGAAAAAATACAAGTTTAGCTAATTACTATTTTATTGACATAAAAAAGCACAGTTGATTGTGTTAAACTTAATATATTTCTCATCATTATCAAAAACATTAACAAAATAATTGAGGTTTCTTGTCTGTTAATCAAATATTTACTCCCAATAAAAATGCATTTCTTTTCAGTTATTTTAACTTTTATATATGTAATATTTTGAGGATAATGTAAATAAACATTGAAATATTAAAATTATTAAAACTTTCTTGTTATCTAAAAAAACTATTTTCAAAAGTTAGATTAAACTTGTCTTATAAACAAGTTCTGTTAGTTAAATTATTTGAACTCTGAAATGAAGCATTTTCACTATTGCTTTTTGGCTATTCTTTTTTCAAGTTACTGTTTATCACAGCTTTCTTGATCAAATGTATTTTGATTATTCATGTAAACAGTATGAAGTGAGAATAAAGAATTAACTTTGGTAAGATATGTTCATCTTTTTGACCTCTATTTTTGATGCTAACCAATTCAACTACATATATAATAGTCATAGGATTTTGTGCATAAATTAGTGAATTTAATACTTGGAGATTAGCACATATACCTAATGCATTAGTTGTTTTCTGATTTTAACAAAGATGACAAATCAATAATAATTATCTTTTAGCCAATTAATTTAACATTGAGGGCTGAAACACTTAATTTGAAAAAGTCTTTATCAAGAAATATACAAGCACATAAAATAATTAACCAATAAAATTCAAACAGACCAATTAAATAATAGTAATGATTGATTTAAAACATGTAAATCATTTTGAATGATGGAAATACAAACACTATCTTCAGGAATAACACTCTTATTTATATTATCACGAGGACTGCTATCGCTGGTTCCCAGACTTCATGAATTTAAGCGTTCAACTAGGCTCGTATCTCGCTCTCACCTTTTTGCTGTCAAAACTGTTAAATGTAGCCATCTCTTCTACATCAATAGCTTCATGTCTCGCACTTCTCGACTGTGGAACTCCCTCCTCTTTTCGTGTTTCCCTGATAGTTATAATCTCCATCTATTCAAATGTAATGTCAATCGACGTCCCCAGATGCATTGATCTATCCCCTATCCTTCACTTCAACCTTTCCTCTATCACTCCTATTTGATCTCCTCCAACTCTCTGTAACCCCTTGCGTGCAGTAGTGGCTTCCCGCCTTCCTTGAAATGCTTAAAAAAAAATGCCTTGCAGTGTACAGCTGAATATATAAATATAATTTCAAAATGAGTATTATATATATATATATATATATATATATATATATATATGTGATCGGATGATGTCAAATATTTCCACGGTTTTCATTAGTTTTCGATGAGTTAATCAAATAGATAAACTTCAGAACAGGTTTTATGTCTAAATTGTTGGTGACAATGGCTCTCCATTACTTCATTTATACAATTTTTACTAGAATCTGTTCATGGATATATAGCTTTTATAAAAAACACTAAGAAAAATATATAGTTTTAATTATTACAATATAATTATATTACTCTATAATTCTCAAAATGTGTTTGTGTGTGTCTGTGTGATCTGAAGTTGTTTATGAGTTTTCACAGTTTACATACGATATTTTGATGATTATTTTTTGTGTGATAGAGAATTCTAAAGTGCCGGTTTTTGGTCCAAACTGGCTGGAAAAATTACAACTATGAATGTGAAAAATCGAGAAAAAAAAATGATTTTTTTAAACGTTACGCAAAAATCAAAGGCAAAATTTAATTTACTTTTTCACGTATAAACTTCCAACACTAGCTCATGCTGTAGGGACGTGATTCACACCTCTACATGTTGCTCATCAATTTTTGCTGACCTTGATAATTAACTCGTCACAAATAAGGCGTGTACGTTTGGCCCAGTCCCCTCGCAATTGTCATGCGATGATGCAGCGTTTACAGCATGCATGACCTGCGGAACATCGCACATGTTGAGTCATTCATTGGCTGCATTAATAGTTTTATACGTCCAATCAAATGTCACCGTGTCCTACTGATTGTCTACGCAGTCCTAAACTCACTATTATTTTAGTTCCGCTTCTACTTCAGTAAATGTCCAGCTATTTAGATATATTCCCCTTCTTTTGTCAAACGCTAACGTCTCGAAAAGAATAAATACTGTTTCGACAATAAAGCCTATTAATAGTTTTAAAACATGCTTTATGTGTCGTTTATGGAAATTTCAAATTTAATTGTTATTTGTCTTGCAAGTTTTTGCATTGCATTCACTGTAGTAATAAAAAAATGTTCATTTTTTTTATTATATAACAATTTATTTTTCCAACTGGAGAATAAAGATATCCTATTTAGTGATACCAAAAGAGCCTTTTTTTTGGTATTTGCCCCTGCATTCAATTTGACAATTTTGTACTTGCGCGAATACATGCCATTGAAGAAAAAAGAATTGCCTAGGTCGCAAAATTTTTGACAAAAATTTCCGCCATGCGAATAAGAGATGAATCGGCTGTTTCTCTCGGAATGCTTCAATCAGAGCAACTGAGTCCATTGGCGTTCCAAAAGAGTATACCTGAATGCTTCTGTGCACGAGGCTGAAAATGATCAAAGGAATGAACTTTTGAAGAGAAACGCCACTTTAACTGATGCTGTGCTTGAGGCTGAAACAAGATGGAGAATGCAACTGTTAATCAATTCAAACGAATTTGAAATCCATAAAAATTGTTACCCACCCCATTTTGGTGTAATTTGGATAGTTACATAGGTTGTTACTAATAATATTCCTTTTTGGTGGGCTGATTTTAAATATCTCCATCTAAACGGCAAAATTCCTTGTAATGAAAAAGGCCAGTCGAAAAAACGGGTTATACTGCTAGTATATATATATATATATATATATATATATATATATATATATATATATATATATATATATATATAATATTAGTGGTAAATATACTTACATATGCAAAATATGTAAATACCGATACATGTATATTTTTAGAATAAAAATTCCAAAGAGGAAGAATCCAGTTAGAACTCATATATATATATATATATATATATATATATATATATATGTGTGTGTGTGTGTTCAAGACAAAATACAGATAAAACAAAATAAAATTTTCGCATGCAATGATGCTGTTAATACAGTCATCACGGATAGAAAAAAGTTTTGTTTCATTTTTTATATTTTTTTCTTCATACTGTCATTTATATCAATATATTTGCTTATACACACACACACACACACACACACATATATATATATATATATATATATATTATATAGAAGATCTGCATCATATTAACTAATTAATTAAAATCTTTTATTCTTAAAAATGCACAATGTATTGTTAAGCAAATATCTTTTGAAGAACCGATTACGGTTATGTACAAATATTAAAACGATGTGTCTTCCCACCGGAATTATTCCAACTTTACAGTAAAACGATATTCATAAATGGTTGCAACGATCTTAACAACAAATGATATGCAGCTGACAAACTATTGATAGCAGACACAGAAAGGAATCTACAGTAATTCATGTAGAAGTTATTAAAGGAAGGTCAGAAGAAATGACTAAACATCAATCATAAGATAGAATATATGATTGTCAGAAAAATGAACAAAGATTCGAATTACGAATGCATAAAATTAAATATCTAGGAAGTATTATATCAGAGAACGGAAATTATGACACTGAAACTCGTGGACGGATTCGAATAAAGAAGATGCTTTCCAAAAGCTAGGAAAAGTATAAGTAAACACGACAATATCATTAGAAATAAAGAAAAGTGTACTGAACTGTTATGTAATAACGGTCCTCCTCAATGGCAGGGAAGGATGGAAATTTTTTTTTACAGAGCAAAAAGAGATAAATGAGTCCAACATAAATTTGTTCAACAGGAGGATATTTGAAAAATGCTCATGTTGTTGAAGCAAAAATATTTATATAAAATTCAAATAAAATGTTTTTATATATTGAATGACAAATTTGTATATCATTTAATGCAGAAAGAGCTCTTGGAGAATTTGACGATTACAGGACATATTGAAAACAGTATGGACAGAAGAAAACGCCTACTTAATGAACTTGTATTTATGGCTGGTAGAACAAAAATTAGGCAAAATAGCAAAAAGAGAAACTACATGAAACATTAAAACGAGTATAACTTATGTATTCTATGTGACATGTTCTGAAGAATAAGAAAACCCAAAATTTCATGAAACTGTTGATATACAGCGTGTTCAGTACTTCAGTCGGGCAGTGTTGACTTAGACTCGTAGAAAAAAGGGATCAGTACCTGAACAGTACTGAAAAGAACAAGTCGAAATACCCCAAGCTTTAAGCAACAGAACCAGAACAATATATCACCTTAAATTAAATAAAGTGTTAAGTTTAAAATTCCCTGAATGTCACTTTGATCAACAGATGAGATATATTAATCTTATATATAGATAAATCATGAATTTGCTAATAATGTGATAACCAGTGTAAGCCCATATCGTTTTGGACATAAAGCAAATAATTAGCTTGATGATTTCACTTTAAGAACCGCAATAAATGCCACGAGGATGCATGTGGTTACTGAGGGTGAAGAAAGGAGTTAAAAGGAGATAGAAAATAACGGTTGACGTTGCACTTAAATCATAGTTGTCAGGAAGCCGGAAAAGTAAAGTTTAAATGCAACGTCAATCATTATCTATTGTCTTCATTTTTGTTCTTTTATTGTTTTCCTTTAATACAATTTTTTTTTTTTTTTCTCTAAAATCAGTAATTTCAACGTCTTATGGCATATATATATATATTTGGGTGAAATGATTAATAAATATAAGGATCTTGAAATTGAAAAATATATCACCTTAAAATATTACTGTATATATAATAACTGATGTCCTGGATAAGATAAAAATAGGTACTAACAAAATTATTATCAATGTACGAGTTAGTTCCATTTCACTAGTGATTAAAAAAAACGTAATGTGAAACAGTCCATCGACTCGGTAGATTATTATCAATATTTTTTGATTACATGACAAAGAATGCTTGTTTTCTAAAATCTGCGGAAGATATTTCACAAAGAGAATTTAAAGAATAAATATTTAGCATAGAACTTACGGTTGCAAGAGTAATTCTATCAGTGAAATTATGAGACCTAGCTGCCAATCTAGTAAAATTCATGAAGTCGCGGTAAGAACGAACAAAGTTTGGATCTTTCTCTGTTAATTCACGCCAAAATAAAAAGAATTTATGCTTACTAAAATCCACACCAAATTTCCCCAGAGGGAGGTTCTTCCATTGCACTCCGGTTAGGTTAAGCTTTGAAATCGCCCCCAAATGTGAACGACTTTGGTGTGCTATATAGAAATGTGGAGGTCTACATTCGCGCTCGCCCCTATAAACAAGACAAAAAAACATTTTGTTTTAAATTGTAAAAGTCTTCTTGAAAGTACCTCGAATATAGTCTGCACTTACGGAATGTGAATAATTCCCTGATTTTTAATATTTTTTTTCAATATGAGGGTTGCATAATTTTAAAAAGGTGCAAAACAATTAATTAAAATTTTTTTAACATATTTTGATGTAAAATTTATAATTTCTTGGCGTGAATTACGATTTATCATAAGTAACTATAAATTATTTTGAGTGAATTAACAGAAAAAAAGACTGTAAAAATATTTCTAAAAGAGACAAAAAGAAAGCTACGTTACGGTGGTGGGAAATTGGCTGTAAACGAGATGCCAGATCAGGACTGAGAACATTGCTGATTCTTTTTTTTTTGATTCTATCATGAAGCTCTGAACACATTGAAAGATTTCCAGACCATATGTGGTAGCAATATTCGATGCATGGAGGGATTATAGACGAATAAACGTACAAGGTGAATAAGAATGTCGAGCATGGTATAGTGAACCGACTTTCTTAGCGGATTTAGCAACTGAGTCAATATAATCATTCTAAATCTATTTAGGTGGTTAGGATTAGCCATGTTGATGATAGGCAAAAAAGGGTCTTTCAAAATGATTAATCGAGCACAGTTTGTCTTTAGAAGCTTTAAAAAATAACAATCCGCTCTTGCCTTATTTTACAAAAGGCTGTAGGTCATTTTAGAGATCAGTTGCCACTTTGGATTTATCGAATATATCATCCTTGTTATTAAGCCTGGATTAAATTGTTACGTCATCGGTATAGATGGGAAGTTGGTAGTTTATAGTTTTAAAATCATATTTCTTTAAAAGCTATTCGATTTTATTTCAATTATTTGTTCTTCAGTGTATATTTTGATGAGCTCTTTCGAAATTAGAAATGAGTCAAAGAAATACTTGAAATACGTGTCGAGGAAAATTGCGAAAAAAAATATCTGAAATAATTGATTTAAAAGAATCGCCAAGAAAGGAAGTGGTTGCGGCATCTTATAAGGAAAAGCAGAAATGTGTCTTTTATTTTTCTACTTTGAAAATGTAAGATTCTGGAAACGTATGAACATGAAAAAAGGTGAATGAAAGTTGACGTTGCATTGAAGTATGTACTTAACAAGATATTCCAAAAAATACAGAAAAAGGAATAAAATCTGAGAAAATGGTCAGGATAAAGGCAGATAAAAGCAAGGATTAAACGATACGAAAAATTGTACACAATACGTAAGTATTGTTATTATTAACATTTACACCGACTTTTGTGTGTGTCGATGTTAACTGACAGCAATATATTTCGATATACGCTGTTTAATATTTCGGAAGCAGATTATTAAATCATTCGAAAATTTCGTTACGAAAAAAGAAGTGTATTCAGCTATGCATAATTAATCATTGTTTACAGTTTTCATATCTTTTATTGTTCTTTCTTAATAAAGGTTTGTTTTTTTCTGTTTCTCCATATTCTTTCATATTCTATAGCCCCCTTGTATTTTAGTGGCTTTATTAGCTGGGATATATATATATATATATATATATATATATATATATACTAGCAGTAGAGCACGGCGTTGCCCGGGGATGTAACAGTAAGAGATAGATCAAGTATCAACCATCATAAAGACTGAAAAATAAAATTGACAAAGATTATTGTTTAAGGTTGATAGACACGCATGTCTTAATTATTTTTTTTTTACGAATTGGTCAAACCCAAACTCAAACAAAAACATTGTTTTCAATCGTTATGAGTCTACCGATTGAATAGAATTTTATTATAAACAATTGTCTTGTAAATGGAATTTTTAAAGCATTCTGAATGTAAAAATAAAGAAAAAAGTGTGCAAGACAATAAGAAACACTACCAAAAAAAAAAAGTGAAGTTTTGTTGAAATCGGTTGAAAAATGTAGGAAATCCGATCCCATATATAAACGAACACACACACACACACACACACACACACACAAACAACCTGGGTTTTATAATAAGTATAACTCGATATGAGTTGTCCCCTTTCATTCTGACAGAATGCCTGTTTAATCGTGTTTTCAAATTGATTTCGTGCAAAAACAATTGTGTTTTTCCAATTTTTGGCGCTATCAGAACCACCGCAAGGTAATTTTATGTAGTCCTGTGAAGTTTTGTTGAAATTGGTTGAAAAATAGGAAAGGAAATCCGATCCAATATATAAACACACACACACACACAGACACACACAATCTGCGTTTTATAATAAGTAAGAGATATATATATATATATATATATATATAGGTATATATATATATATATATATATAATGTCGGACTTTGTCCATTTCATAATGTGTGACGTCATTTGTTTATATTTGGATACACCATGAGCAGATGTGAATGTATGCAAGAGAATCATGGAAGATTGAAGTTTAAAGACAGTAAACTCGACCTTGCTAGCCGAACGCTCGTCTGTGGCCAAACCGGTTAAAGGCACGTCAGGCTATATGACGATTCCGTATAGGATACATATTTGATTCCTATCGAAGGACGAATATTTTTTATGAAAATTTCTCGGACATTCAGACCGGTAAATGTTGTTTAATATTGTTTAATATAAACAGAGCATTTACTTAATTATTTGTAATCTATAAAAAGAATCTATAAACATAAAAATGTCTTTATAATATATATTTATATATATATATATATATATATATATATATATATATATATAAATAGGCATTAAATTTAACATACAAGGGAACTGACGAATGTGAAAGAATATGGAAAAACTGAAAAAAAAAAAAAACTTCATTACGGAGAAAGAACAATAAAAGAACAACATGGCAGAAAATAATCGTTAATTAAAATGAATTTACATATCGATACAAACACTTTTTTTTGAGTTACTCAGTTTTTAGCCTGTAAATATGTAACTATTTTATTTCCCAAATTTTGTTGAGTGAATATATTCATAACTTTTATTGAGCTGGGAGTTGTGACCAAACATCGCATCAAACTGTGTCGCGTTGCTCACTGTCAATACAGACCAAATGTGTATAATGCGACTGCTACCTTTTACCACAAAGAAAAAAAATTTTTTGAAAAAATTGTTTGAAATTAAACAGAACTTTTGAAGATTAAAGTTGGAAGATATGTAAATAAAAGATATTTTTTACCATCTTGAAATGTTAAAGGAATGCCGGAATGTGCGTGGGGGTCACGAGTAGAATATTTTAAAGGAAATGAGGCCAAATCGCCTTAGGTTATATTTCCGTTGCTATTATATTATTGGATATTAAAACATAAAAAATATCATCAGAAAAAGATATAATTTAAAAAAATACAAAAACATGAATACTAAAAATTAGTCTTATTTATTCTTTCAATGAGATTTGCAGGATACTGACAAGAGATGAAAAAGAATCTTTAAATATTCTATCAGAATAACCACATAAAATAATTTATCTTCAAGACACCAAACAAATTTCGTATACCAGACACATATTCCTCAAAGGTCAAATCAGTACTAAATTATAAAATTCGTATCTATAATCCTCATCTTCCCTAAGATTAATACTAGAGGCTACGTCATATTATCGTTGTGTGAGGCTTTAGGTTCAGCAAAAATTCAAAATAGAAAAAAAATAAATTAGAGCCCTTCAAATTTGGCCAAATACACCACTGATTTCAAATATTAAAGAAAAATAATCCATCTTTCATAATTTTCAGATGGAAACAAAAAATGATTAGATTATTCGAGATCATTGTCCTCATTTTTTATCACCATATGTTTTACAATAAATATCGGTAATGAACGGCCGGCCTTTTCAGTATCTTTCTATATTATGAATGAGGTATTTTAATAATATTTTTAAATTATATCGAATAACCATCTTTGTCGCCATATTTATGACAACGTTTTATTATTTCAGACAATCTGTCTATATTTCTGAGATTAGGTATTATGTATACAATTTACATTATTCGGACTATTCATTTAGAGTTTTATATTTATTACAACGTTAACACCTTCACTAATCTGTCTATATTTCTGAGATGAGGTATTATGTAACTATTTACATTATTCGGACAAATTTTCCTCATTTTTGTCGCCATATTTATCACAACGCTTCTTCAATTAAATATATAAAATTTCGAACTGATGGTATTACTATTCTGCTCACTGGGTTATTACTCATTTTAGTTCAACAACAACTATATATTTAATGATTGTGAATAATTCTTTTTTCACCTGTTAATTCCTTTTTCCAAGTTCTTCACTTTTTTAATAATATTGAATTCACAATCATTTTATTCAAAATCACTGATCTAACCAAAAAATTATCACACTGTGCCATATGTTTCAAATGACATCTTTGCATGAATTTTTATTTAAATCAATGTACAAGCAACTTTTTTACCAATGGAACAGTCTATCTACGCCAGTTAGCGAAATTTATGGATTCAGATTTGACATTCCAACCAATGAAGAAGGCCATATATCATTCATACAGAAATAGGAAATAATTTGATAAATACCCATTTTAAAGATGAGGACAATAGTGAATAGTCAAAATATGTACAAAATAAGAAATCAGAAATATAGACAATCATTTGTTTTGTTGTTTATGGTTTGTTTTACTGAATAGAAATATCAAATAAGTTTTTTAAATGAAAAATAATTTTATTATAATAATACATATAATATAAAATAAATAATTTTAGAAATAGAATTTAAATTCTGTCTGTAAATCTAAATGAATTTTATAATGAATTTTGAGAGGCAGAGGTTGGCTGTGATACATAGAAATTGCAATATCCAATTGCAAAAAATATAAATTTTGTTAATATTTATTTTTAAATATAAGTCTAATTAATCGTCTGTAGTTATGCTAAACAGTATTTATTATTTTTAACATTAGCAGAAAAATTTTTTGATAATCATTCGGTTGCTTACTATTTCGGTTGAACTTTAATGACATCTTTTATTGAAATTATTCAGGAAAACAGTTTTCCCAAGTCAATATAAATACAGTATAAATTGCGGTTTCCTTCTAACCTTTTGTTTGAATCTTTGTGGAATTTCATACATTGATTATTTGTCTTTCAGTTTTACTGCTTATTTAAATTTCTGTATTTTTAGTGTTTTGGGAATTGAAAGTTTCAGTTGAAAATTTTCAAAGAGGTAATATATATTTTTATATAAATTGGACTTCTAGGCAAAATTTGAATATCTGTGCAATAATCTTTGATTTTATATACAATGTTCGATATAAATAAGCCAGAATATGCTGCCATCACTCACTAAAACCACGTCACTGTCATGCAGGCACATTACTAGAAATTTCAAATGCCAGATTTCTGACAATTATGGACCTTCATTCATTATTTATTGACAATAACTGAGCATTTTTTAAGTTCTGGATAATTTTATTTCACCAGATAATGTTACCGACAATTCCGTTTAAAATTAAATGTTCACTATAAATTATGCTTTTTTTCAAACAGATAGCAATATTTTTTGTTAAAATATTTTTATTCAATTTATTGAAAATACTGTAGACATTTTGTTATTTATAAATTTAAAATATTATTTTTTCTTTTTAAATGAATGATTTATTTATTTTTTCGATATCGCAAAGAAACATTCTTGAAATGTTTTGGAACAATGTTTATTTGAACGTCCTATTCTAGCAAAAATTTGAGGAGGTTGGTTATTTTTTTACCCAGGTCGTTTATTTTTTCAATTCATTTGACATTGATCCTTTGAAAAGTCTCTGAAAAAATTTATTATTTATTATTATTGTTTTTTTTGTATTTTTTTTCGTTTTTCTTCGCCATCATTTTTTACAAAAAAATGTCTTCAAATCTTTGACATTTTTTCCATTTAAAAAAAAAAAATATATAAAAAACACAAATATTTTATTTAGACAAAATATTCTTAAAAAATTTAAGCATTGGATTCTTTTTCAGAATAATTTTTTATATTCAAATTAAAGGAATAAATATTGGGTTCAGTTTCATCTTTGTCTATTGGAATCTTTTTCATCCAATCCGGGCCCAATTTGTAAGGGATTGTCTTTGCCATAATGTTCCACATTTTTTAGATATTTATTTCAAGGTCTTGTATTTATTATTATTTTTTCTTGTTACTGAACTTAAGTCCATCAGTTTAGAAAAAAAAATTTAAAAACACAGTTTTGTCAATATAAACCATTTTCTTTATGTTTTACAATTTTAATTTAAATAGATTTTTTAATTTTTAAGAAATATAAATCAACAAAATGATAAGTCTTGCAAATTTGTGGCTTGAGTAAATGAATGAAAAAAGAAAAAATAAATTTTACTGGATAATGAACGTTCAAGATGAATAAAATTTTAAAGCATTGTTTTTAAATTAAAACATGAGATTTTTTTTTTTTGATAATGGTGATCTTCCTCGTTCTTTGAATTTTTTTTCAGATTTAATTACTAAGAGAAATTAAAGAAAAAGCTTATTAAAATTTTTAAAATCTCCTAGATAATTTTGTTCATTCTCGGGGTGTGAAATTTTAAACGGAACAATCTTCATGCATTTTAATCTCCGGTTTTGTATGTTTTTTCATTAAGATATTTGTTAAATTATATATTTTTTTAATGTGTTATTTTAGGTAATGTCCATTTCATTTATTATTTATATCTATATTGAAAATGCCACATTGAATATGTTTATTTAATTTTTCGTGTGGTGTTTTTGTATTCCTGAGAACATTTTTTGACAATTTAAAAAATGCCGAACGGAATAAAGAATCGTTATTTCAATGATTCTCTTTGAAACTTTTTTCATATTTATTATTCCTCTCCAACAACAACAGGGATTTTTGATGTTCGTATGTGCCAAAGAAGAATTTCGATTTCAAGGTCATTGTATTTTGACATTATTTTTTTTTCAGATCTAAATTGATACAATGCAGGGACTGGCATTTCAATAAGGAGGATTTTTTTGCTTTTGTTTTTTTTAAAGAATTTCAATGTCTGGGCGATTAGCTTTCATTGTTCTGTGTTTGTGTGTGTCTGTGTGTGTATTGGGAATTCCCACAAAATTGTTACAGGTCCTATCTCCGTAACAGGTTCTGGGTAGTTTTAAATTATTATTATTAATGATTTGCAGTTGGAAGGGATAATATTTAGTATCTCGTAAATGGAATACCTTGAAGAAAGGACTGACAATTTTCGCTCTGTGTATCACGCAATTTTCATATCACTCTAAGAGTCCCACACGTTCCAGTTTATTCTTGCCGTTCTTAAGATGATTCCTTTTTTAACGGTTACATTGGATAATCAATGCTGATTTTTTTTTATACATTAGACAGAGATTGCAGACAGAATGGAGACCATTCTTTTTTCAGTCACAGGATCGCAAAAGTAAAAATCCCAAATTATTACTAATTTCATTAAGGATTTTTTATTTCCTAAAAAATTAAATTACATAGATAAAGCCCTTCGTAAGGTGTGGGCTGTATTTGTCAGAACAATTTTTTGTATCTCCTTGAGGCATGGACTTCCAGGAATCCCTTCAATTAGTCTACTGCAATCTTTTCCAACCAGTCCTAGGGCTCCAACTACAACAGGGATTGTTGATGTTTCCATATGCCACATTTTCGAGATTTCTATTTCAAGGTCCTTGTATTTTGACAATTTTTTTGAATATCTTCAAAGATACATTGCAGTCAGCAGGGACTGCCATATCAATAAGGAGGCACCGTTTTTGTTTGTGGTCTTTAATAACAATGTCTGGCCGGTTGGCCTTGATTGTTCTGTCAGTGTGGATTGTGTAATCCCATAGAACTGTAACAGATTATTATTATTATTATTATTATTATTGTTGTTGTTGTTGTTGTTGTTTGTTGTTGTTGTTATTTTCTTTGAGTTTCTGTGTATGTTGATTTCTTTTCCGGTGTCAACCAAAGACCTAAGGTCAAAAAATTGCATCATGACATTTTTACTATTCATTTTTTAAAAAAAAAAAAAAAACAACCGAAGATCCCAATATTTAACAGAAATAAAGCCCTTCGTGAGGTGTAAGCTATACTTTAACAAAGTATCATTTTTGTATTTCTTTATTATGTGGGCTACCAGTGATTCCCTCAATGAGTCTAACGTGACCTTTTCCAATCAAACCAAGGGCTCCAACTTACAACTGGAATTGTTGACGTTCTCACGTGCCACATTTTGAGATTACGATTTCAAAGTCCTTGTACTTCGATAGTGTTTGAAGATCTTCAAATATACATTATTATTATGCATTATTATCTTTTTCTTTTTTTTGATTTCTGGCGTTTACATTTTTTTCGGGTCCCTTTAAAGGGACATAAGGTTTAGAAATGGCATCATGACACTTTCCACTGACAAACAAAAAAAATATTACATAGATAAAGCCTTTCGTAAAGTGTGGGCCACTTGTCAGAACAATTTTTGTATCTCCTTGAGGCATGGACTTCCAGGAATCCTTCAATTAGTCTACTGCAATCTTTTCCAACCAGTCCTAGGGTTCCAACTATAAAAAGGGATTGTTGATGTTCCCATATGCCACATTTTCGAGATTTCTAATTCAAGGTCCTTATATTTGACACTTCTTTGAATATCTTCAAAGATATATTGCAGTCAGCAATAAGAAGGAACTTTTTTTTTGTTTGTGGTCTTTATTATTATTATTATTATTATTATTATTACTATTATTATATTTTGGAATACATTCTGTTAAATTATATTTTTTAATGAATACATATATTCGAAGATATATTTTATAATTAGCTTTAGTTGACTTTTGTTAATACTATAAAATGATTTCTTGATTTAATCAAGCATTCCACAAAGCAGAAGTTCACTATTTGCGAAAAAATGACTACAAATAACAAAAGTTTATTAGGTTTAGTTTATTTCTTTCTGAAAAGAAAAAAAAACTCTTACAGAGCCGACTAAATAACTAAATGGAGAGATCGAATAATGATTGATATTGATTTGTATCTTTGTAGCTACAGAACTTTATTTTTTTAAAAAAGTGGTGGATTTACAGCACAGACACGCTTTTTAAATGCAAACCAAATAACAAAAAAAAGCGATTTCAAATGTCGAAGCGAATGTTGAGCATTTCCAAAAATAGATGAAGACATTTACTAAAAAAAATAACATCTTTAAAAGTATTAAACTCGAGTATAAGAACGAATTTCATATCAAAACGATTTAAAATATGACATTTTAGAATTGTTTTCATTTTTATTTTCTCTACAGATATAATTGATTCAGTAATCTGCCTTTATCCATTAATGAAGTCAAAAAAAAACTTTGTCAAAGTTTGTTTGCATAGTTTTTTTAAAACAGATGATTGCAGCTTCTAATATCCTTTTCGACCAAAATAACAATTCGGGTTATTCATGGGTGCCAAATTTGAAGAAAACCTGAAAATCTTTTCATTAGCAATGGTTTTTACATACATGTCAATGTATAACAATTCCTTCCAGTTAGAACAAAATTCAGCAAACTCCATTTAACAGAATATAGTAGGCATCCATCTATCTGAAGAACAATTCTAACACCCTTTTTGGTCAAACATTGTCCTTTAGTGAGCATGTTATTAAGAGACAAATAAAAAAAATCGCAAACATTATTTATTGTCATATTCATTTGTTTTCAGCCTTCTTCAGGTGATATACATTGGAATTCCGACACAGAACCCTTCATTTAGTTTACTCTGATAGATTGTTCTAGTTCCACGTGTTTAGCCTTTTCTGGATATTTTCAGTTATTTCCTTTTAGTAACTCAAATCAAATATGTTTTTGGAACAGGAAAAAAATCATCATTTTTTTTGAGTCAAGCCACGGGATTACTTCCGTTTTTTTATAGTTTGGGCCATGTGTGTTGAGAGAATGAAATGAATATGAGAATAAAATTGATAAATAACAGTTTGGACAATGTAAATAGTGTAAATATGTTTTACAATAGCATTTCAGAAATGATAAACATTTTAGGCTAATCCTTGCATGACATATTTTTTGCAAAACAATTTCAGATATTCTTTAATGCAATGGAGGTCTGACATTGCTCGTAAACTTGTTCTCCATTTTGGTCTAATCAATTTTAAGTTTCGCCTTTTCCTGGCCCTCAATTGGCAACCAGGGTCCATCCTTTGCATTTCAGGCTCCTTTTGCAAACGTCTTTTAAACGTAGAGTGTTGAGGCGGACTACCGGACGATGTACTTTTCTCAAAACACTATAAAATGATGTCTTTTTGTTTTACGGCCATCATTCATATGATATACATCTTTTTTAAAGCCATCGAAGACGATGTTGGTAAAATTTAAAGATTCATGCCATAAGTTTGCTTTGATCCAAAACAACAGTGGATATGCCATAGGCAGCAAGAAATGGAGTCTTCCAAATTTTTTTTTTCTTGTCTGGTGCATGTTGATCGTTTAAAAACAACAGACTCGATATATTTGTTGTTTAAACGATGTGTTTTATCCAAATTTTTATTTTAAAATTCTAAATTCAAAAAAACACGTTACTAAGAAAAAGTTTTTCTCTTCGTTAGTATGTTTTGGAAGATTCGAAAATAAAAAAATCAGAAAATGACTTCTTCCATAAGAACAAAATATTCATTCATTAAAAACAAAATAATCGAATGAAAATCTTGATTTGCAAAATTTTATCTGTATCGATAAAGTTATTAGATTTTATATAATTGCAAATTTTAAATTTTTTCGTGAATCCTTAGTTTTAGTACTAATTTAGTATAAATATATAATGAACTAAAACAGGCCGTATTTTTGCATAGTAATCTTAATTGGTATTGTGTAGATTTTGAACTTTAAAGCATCTTCATCTACAAACCAAGTTCTTAACCAAGAGGAATTCTCAGAGGAGGAATTTTAGTTTTTCCGAAAAGGAAAAATTTTCTTTTGTTTGTCTATTTTTTATATTAACAGATTTTATTTATTGAATTATCTAAACCCTGACATTCTATTGAACTTATACATATTATTGAATTGTTTTATAATATTTATTATTAAAAATATTAAATAAATCAACTTAAAAATAATTATATTGTTATTTATTACTGTTAATTCATTTTAATAATAATTATTTTTGAATTCACAGAAACATTTTGTATTCAAGTTTTAAAGTTCATCAACATTTTCTATTGCTATTCAATTTGTAAAGCTAAATCTAAAAATAATCCATGTAAATGTATATGTACGAATATGGAAAAGAATGAAGATTTTCAATAAATATTATATTATTTGGAATGCACCTTTTAGTCGGACCGTCTTGGAAAGTGGGGAATGATATTATGGTTTAAAAGAGAAAAGGTGCATTGGAGAATTCAATTTTTTGGTCAGAATTGTGAAATAAAGTTTTAATGGTGCCATTGAGTTCTTGATAAATTTTTTTCCTTTTATAATTTCCATTCCATCGGATTTTAATTTTGCATATTACACACACACACACACACACACACACACACACACAAACACACACACACATACATATATAAATATATATATATATATATATTATGAAGAAAAATATATAGAAAAAAAAAAAAATTTTTAATATAGGATTATGCTGTTTTCCCATTTTTAATATGTCAACGTTGAACGTGAATAAATGAAAAGAAAAAATAAACCATCTTCATGACATATTCATTAAACATATAAGATTATTGTCATAAATATTGATAATGTTATAATTTATGAATATGTTTTGAAGATGGTTTATTAGAAAATGAAACGTCCGACGTTGACATATTAAAATTAATTGAAAATGTATATAAGGATTTTATTTTTTTATTTTTTACGTATAAAAACAAAATTATTTAAACACACACACACACACACACACACACACACACACACACACACAAACATATATATATATATATATATATATATATATATATATATATATAAATTTTATATATTAATATGTTGATAAGGATATTTTTTTTATCAGAAATTAGCTCATAAGTCTATACAACAACAGTATGTTATTAAAAGTAAACAAATGGTATTTGAAATATAATATATATAATATAAATATAATAAATTCAATAGGTATAAATATATAAAAAAATTAATATATATGAAAATAATGTTAAATGCACATAATGGCGTATGTTATTCAGATCATCTATAAATTTGATGACTACTTATCTGCTTGAGCTGATATGGAAATTACACCATACACGCGTATACCCTTGCTTATATATATATATATGATTTATCTATATTTATAACTATGTAAACTGGTTTAGATAGATAGATAGATAGATAAAGATAGATTCAATTACTGAATTAAACAAACTGAAAGATACGAATCGTTTACTAAAATTTTCATATTTTATATCCAATCTGTTGACAGAATTAAGATTGAATACAAAATAAAAATTACGCTTTCGGAAGTTTATATTGATTTTCATAAAATAACATGAAAAAAAATATCATTTCGAATGCAAAGGTTCAATTAATTGTCTTATACCCTATTTAAATTAAAAAACTTAGCACGAGATATTATAGTAAATTTTTACTTTGCACGGTGCCTTATTATAACATTTATATATATATATATATATATATATATATATATATATATATATATATATATATATATATATATAACAGAAAAAAACAGGAAAAGAAAAAATCATTTAATATACCCCTCCGTTCAACCAAATGGTTAGTATTAAACTAGGACAGAAATTTTAGCTTTAATTGAAAAAAACATTTTCCTACCAATAGTAGACTTAGTAAAATATTTAATAAAAAACACCCTAAAATTGAGTTACAGCTGCACTGAAAATCTAGAAAGTATAATAAAAAAACACAATAATAAAATCCTGAACAAACCCCCATGCCTGAATAGTATTAATAAAAACCCTACACTTAAATTAGACAAAAATAGTGAAAAATTATGTGATTGTAGAAACCCAGAAGACTGCCCATTGGAAAATAAATGCTGCGTTAAATCTGTGGTATACCAATGTACTATCTCATCCATTGAGAGTCCTAATACTAATATGATATACATTGGGTCTACGAAGAATGAATTTAAAGCCAGATGGAGGCAGCATAAGTGCTCTTTCAACAATATAAATAAAAGAAATCAGACATCTCTATCTAAATATTTTTGGCATTTGAAGGAAATGAATAAAACACCAAAAGTAAAATGGAAAATTATAAACAAAACTAGAACTTGTAAAACTTGGGATGACCCATGCCCTTTATGCCTACATGAAAAACTACACATTATTAAGTTTCTAAATAATAAAAATCTATTAAACAATAGACATGAGTTAACGGTTTTTTTGCCGACATCATCAAATTTTTGCATTGAATAATTAGCATAAAAAAAACAAACAATAAAATAATTTTTAAAATCCATAGTCCAAATAAAAGTTTAAATGCCCTACTAAAAACATTAAATACAAAAAAAGATAACCCTTTATGAAGTCGTCAAAAAAAAAAAATGTTACGGCACGACAGTTTTTTTTTTATATACACAAAACCCTTTCAGAAAAAAAAATAAAAAAAAAAATAAATAAATCTCCATAGACACGCAAACCAGACTAGGCGAAATCATCTTCCGTTTTAAATTTAGACACCCCCAACCTTACCCTGACTTGACATCTGTGAATGTAACTTTATACTGATACAAATTATTAACACCTTACACCCTTTTTATTTAAACAATTGCTTTAGCCGTTACCATAGAAATTTTGATTTCAATAATGAATATGCTATTAAAACACGTAAATTTCAGAAATAAGTTATTCCAAAAAAAATTTCGCTTGAAGATGGAACAGAGCTTACTTTAATTCAATTTAATTCAAATAATTATATTGAAGTTTTCGGCTCTTGTTTTGAAACATGAGAACTCTTATGTAGCGTGTTGGAATCATATATTTAAATAGATAATTATATATATATATATATATATATATATATATATATATATATATATAAAATATATAAAAACTTTGGATTATTTACCTAAAAGTTCTTTCTAAATTTTATATATATTTTTAGATAAATTCAAAAATTTAAATATATTACATTGAATAAAAAATAAATGTATATATATATATATATATGATAAAGATTTGTAGAACTTAACGGAAAAGAATAATTTATCTTAATCTTTAAAGTCTTTTCTTATTAAATTAATGTTTGAAAATAAAAATTTAAATTTATATCAACAATCATTTATTTTTAAAAATGAACTCAGTTAATTGATGCACAATTATAACTTTAATATTTCTAAAATCTATCATTTATTTTTTCAAAAATTTCAAGCATACAGATATTTAAATCATTGATAGACAAACTTTTTATCTTTTAAAACATCAGCGATTTCTAAATATCTTTTGATTCACATGAATCTTTCATTTTGATTTAAAAATTATAACTAATATAAATATAAATATAAAAATAATATGGAAAATTCGTTCTTTTTTAAAAAATTTCAAACCAAATCTTTTCAGGTATGAATTAAAGCAAAATATCTTAAAATTTTAAAATTATTTGTATATGAAATATATATATATATATAAATTTTAAATAAACAATAGAAAAATTTAAAAAGAACTATTTTCCAAATTTAAATCAATCTAGAATATCTAAATTTTTTTTGATAAATATCTACATTTTCATGAAACCTGTGTATAAATATATATATATATATATATATATATATCTTTCTTATATATAGATTTGTTTTACCGTTTTTATAACTTGTAGATCGCAATTTTAAAATTCCAAACATCCTTTCATCGGAAATATATTTATATTAATTTTATATAAATGTAATTTTCAATTAAATAAAAAAAAGTTTTACATATTGGATTTTTATTTGAATTTATTAATTTGATAATATTAAATTTTTATCTATATTAATCCATTAGATTTGAAATTTCATTTAAAAATAAAAATTTTAAGTAAATATTTTTAAAAAAATAAATAAACAAAAAAGGATAAATTGAAAAAAAAGCTTTATAAATCAAAATACCAATATTATATTATATATATATATATATATATATATAGCCAATTAAAACTGAAATAAGTTTTAAATGACAGAAATTTTCTCTTTTTTCAGAGAAGTTTTTGCAAAAAGAAGAATTTTATATATTGATGTCCGTATTGAAAATTTGATATTTTATGTTACTACCTTTTAGATATTCAAAGGACTGTATATAAAAATGAATCAATCTTTTAAAATTAATTTATTTGAATAATATCTGGTTATTTACCAAATAATAATTTTGTTTTATCTAAAGAAATATTTCTTATAGATATATATATATATAATATATATATAATAAAATTCAATTGTATATAATATTATAATATATATATTATATATATATAGAATTAATTGTATAATGATATCTTATATAAATAGATATAAGGAGATATATACATTAAAAATTAATGTAAATATAAAATCTATATACAATATATAAATAAACAAAAATTAATAAGTGACATAGATATATATATATATAAGATGTGATAGATATATAAAGAAATGGCAATATCCAAAAAATATAAATATATAAAATATATATATTTGACAAAATTTTATATCTATAGATATGATATTTTATATGAATATTTAAATTAATTTATAAATTGCCTTATAATAAAAATATAAAAAACATCAACATAAAAACATATATATATATTTTGCTTTTTGTTAAAATTTTTCATAAATTTAAAATAAATATATTCTAACTAAATGTATTTTAAATATTAATATATATATATATTGGATAAAATAATATATATATTTATATATATATATAAAAAATTCATAAATATAAAAATTAAATATAATCGTTTTTTATAATATTAGATTTATAAATAATTGTATAAAATAAATTAAAATGAAATGATATATATATTATGGTTTAGAATAAAATATTTATATATATATATAAAATAAACTGCTATATTTTTATATTATTTATATATATTTTACTAATGAATTAAAATTATTATATATGAAAGAATTATAAATAAAAGTTTTATTATATTTATATATGAAAAATAATGGATCAATAAAATGTTATATATATAAAAATTATATAATATATATATATAGTTAAATTTACAATATATATAAAGGACTTATATAATATATATATATATATATATAAATAAATGCAAAAATATATATATAAAACATTATTATAAATTAATATTTAAACAAAGAAGAAAAATTAATATGTATAATAAAAATTTTTTATATATAAAATATATAAAAATAATGAAATATCTATATATATAAATAAATATAAAGAAAATATTTGTGGAATATTTTAAAAAGAATATAGGTAATTTCTATAATAAATAAATATGCAACCGTTCATATATAAGTGACAAAAATTTTTTAAATAAAAAAAGGTTATATTTAATTGTCAATAGAGAAAGAATTTAAACATTTTTATTTTTAATTTTATAAATTTTCATGTAAATTCATAAATATTTATTTGGTTTAAATAGAGATAATATTTTAACAGACCCAAAATTTAAAATAAGATAAATATAAAAAAAGAAATATTGATTACAAAAAGAATAAATTGAACAATGTGTCTTAAAAAAGAAATTAATCTTCTTAGAAAATTTGTTAGTACTTAATTATACACAATCATGGAAAAAATTATACAAAAGTAATTAAAAATATCTAAAATTTCACAAAAAATCATGAATAAAAAAGCAGTATTTTTTTTAATCACGTATATAATACTTTGTCTTAATGAATAAATTTTAAAACTAAGAGTGTTTGTGATATGTATTTTCAAATAAAAAAAAATGAAGCAAGACGACACGTTTATCAACAAAAATGCTAAAAAAATAAACAAATGAGTGGATAAACAAAAGAAGATAAGCAAAATTTTTTATCCTTTTATTTTTTAACGAATATAATATTTCATATTTATAGAAGGCATTAAGCGCCTATTTTTGAATGAAAATCAGGAGAAAAATCTGCAGCGTAGTTTGAAATTTTCAAAGTCAATATTGGCAAATTGCCTTGTTTTAATTAAAAAAAATTGAAAATATATGTATAAAACGGTAAGAAAAATAATATCCGCAATTTTCATATAATATATCAGTGTTATATATTATAAGATAATCTTTCAGAATAAATGTCTAATTAAATATTTTATTTAAGTAAATTATTTTTGTTTTTTAATTTTGTCGGCATTACGTAAAGGGTCAGGTAAAACATCGTATCTTAGAAAAGATACAAACCATGAGAGTGAATTTATTCCTTTATAAATTTGAAATGAAAATTTGTACGGCTTACAAACATTCGCGTAAAGTTCCAAACGAACATATATTCAGAATATTTTGGTGTCAAGGAAGAACCCGGGAATAATGTTGTGTTGGAACATATATTTTTTGATATTAAAAAAATCTCAAATTGATCGTTCTGAAACCCATGTGAATTTGTTGGTGAGGACCACAGACGGACACAGAGACGAAATATCTTTTTTAAGGTCTCTACACCATTCTAAAAAATAGGACTGCTAGTAATGGCTTGTTAGACAAAAATGCGACCACATCACCACTGACATCCGGCCATCAAGCCTCGATAGACTATAGCCTGATTTTTCGTGTGAGAGTTTGGGAGAGATCAACAAAACTCGTTGTAACACAAAAGTGTTGAAGAAAAATTTATGAATTTTGGCAGCGTTCACCAACTTAAACAAGGAGACCGTCCAGAAAAAGATTCAGGAAATTTCGAAACCGTATGTGGGCTTTGGTTGAAGCAAATGGCGATTTTATTAAAAAAAATAAATACTCTTTAGTATTTCAAGGTAATTGTATGTCATTTTCATAAATTTATCTGTTAAAATGAGATGACAGTGTTTTTTTTTAGTTTTTTTTATTTTTGCATAATTTAGACGACAATATATCCATCTCACCCCCTACCTTTTTGGCGCACACATGATTGATCTGATTGTATACGCCAAGATTAAAATCATGCCGTTTCTCAAATAGGTTGGAAGTCTAAGTATACTTGAAAAAAATACTTCTTGAACAGTTGTTGTTTTTTTTTCTTTTTTTTTTCTTTTTTTCTTTTTTTTTTTACAATCAATGATTTCAAAAAGAAAAAAAAATGTTTTAAAATAATGTTTGTTTCAAAAATTTACAAATAACATAAATTAAAATTTTTTATTTATATGGTTCTTCCGCTCGGTCAGCCAAAATATTAATAAAAAGTTCTATCAGGTGTTTAAAAAAAATGCCGTTTTAAAAATATCTGTAATGGCTTTTTTATTTTTTTCACTGGTATGTGCTGGTGAATTTCTTGATTGAATTCACTCTGTCGAATGGCTACTAAACCCAAATATAAAAATCAATTAAGGTTGTGCATATCAAGGATGTTCTCAATAAATATTACGCATTGGTATAAATTTAAAGACGAATATATATATAAAAAAAAAAAAATATGCCAATTTAATATAAAAATGGAATCATTTAAAGAATATTTCAAACTAAACTGGATATATTTCTTATTCTTTTTTTCTTTTTCATTCAAAATATCAAACGGTAGACCAATATATAAATTTCATGAGCTGAGGTTAATATGCTTAGTTCTCCGCTAACGAAGCTCAAGCATATCACTCCGAAGAGACAGAATCGTAACAGACTATATAAAAAAAATCAAGCTACTAATGTTTGGTCATCACAAAGTTGACAGGAAATATTCTTCAGCGTTGTTAAAATGTTGCAATTTCAATGTGGCTCCTTGCTTTGAACATATATATACACATAAGCTCAATCCATACCTAAAATCGAATTCGTACATAAGATACATCGGTCTTTCTACCGTTATACTAAGTATCAGACATTTTCTGCTATGCAGTATCAGTTGCTAGAAAAGACCAAAATGTGAGTATTACTGCCATATCTGGAATTCAGCAGCCACTTACCAAATTAACTGAGTTTTTACACGGCCTTGTGTATGATTAATTATTTTCTCCGCCACAGACAAGCTAATTCTTTACACTATTTACTTTATTCCAATTATTGTCCTCATCTTTGTTGCCATATTTATCATAACTTTTCAGCCGTTGTACGCTGCGGTCTTCTTCAGGTGGTTGGAATGTCGAACTGAACCCTTTATTTAAACTCGCTGGGGTAAACTGTTCTGCTTCCACGTGCCAAAACATTCTCGATGGATGTCATTTATTAGTTATCTCCTGTTAATTAACCATTTCAAGTTCTGACTGAGGATTAAAGTATTGAACTACAAGTATTTGGGTACTTTTAAAAAATCTTAACGACAACACCTTTATCCCTATGGCATGTGTCAAAAAAGACATCTGTTAAATTTCTGTGACTTATCATAAACTTAATGCGAAAGCAACCATTTAAAACAGTGCTCATATTGCAATATTATTTTTTTTCAAGTTTACATTGGCCATCCCCTGTTGTGATAAATACGGCAATATTCTTGAGGACAATAGTCCGAATAATATAAATGATTTGGCATAATTTTTCATTTAAAATATATTTTTGTTTTGTTCTTTAGTTTCACCGATCCAGGTTTTCAGTTGTTTTGCCAGGCCACGTAAATAACATTTTCTTAAATTCCAATGTGAGAGAACGTTCCACAGACATCTTCTTTCCAGAGTGTTTGCATTTTGGAAGATACTCACGCGAGGAAGCACCACAAATACCCCAACATTTCCCTCGTTAAATGTCAAACAGTATGGATGCTACATATCCTCATAGTATGAAACATCTGCATCCTCTTTTTACAAACTTACAGCAATCTCTTTTAATAAACATTGAGCTTGAACATAGGCTTTTGACTGGGTGACCAATTGTTGAAATATAATTGTCTTTACAATTAACTTATTAGAATCCAGGAGTAAACTTCTCAAAAGGAAAAATAACCATAAATTGTTTATATTGAATAAAACAATCTGAAGTGGAAATTGCGTTTCGGTTTGAGGAATCGAAGAGCCGGTTCATATTCCATTTACATTTAATGTTGGGATCTTTTAAGACTGGAAAAATCGCCAACAGCTAGGACAGACTGGTCTAGATACTGAAGAAATTTAAAGATACGTGATCTTACTGCTTTATACAAATGGATTTTTTAAAGAACTGACAAAGGAAAATGCGGAATGTTTCATAGATAAGGATTCTCTCATCTAAGACGAACATTTGACAGCTCAGTAAAAACAATAATGTAAAAAAGGCTTTGAACACGCACATGAGGTCTCATGAAAGGCCATAATGTCTTTGCAAGACAGATGGAGCACGATAGTCGAGGGGTGGGGCTTTTTCGCAAATAAAAAATGCCTGCATTACTGAGATCGACAAATCCCTCTGATAGGCCTTGTTAACAGTGAATTGGTAGCTTATTAAAATAGTGGATCCTTTTGAAGAATTTGATTAAATCAAACATTTGTCCTGAAATAGATGAGAAGCGGCAGTGCTGCCAGATCCTTCGCTTTCAGTGATTGTTTTTCCAATAAAAAAAGGTTATATTCGTTTAAATATATATATATATATATATATATATATATATATATATATATAAATGTTTAAAGGAATATTTAATCCTTGTGGATAATTCAAAAAGAGGATATAAGTCAGAGCACTCAATGTTATAACAGGTCAAATGATAATTAAATAAAATTCAGAAACTTTGAATCCATGGAAATATTTTATTTATAATAAAAAATTCAGACTTTGATTTTTATTTTAAAATCGATAGATGTTTCTATATATCCCAAACTTATAAATATATTTATATATATCATCGGATATATATATCCTATCAAATATATATATTTATTTTTTTTGTTTTTGTATTAACTGTATTTTTCTTGAGAAATTTTCAACTAATACGTCTTTAAAAGGCAAAGAAAATCTCTTTTTTACTTCCAGTTGTCATGATTTTTAATTCTTTTTGGGTTTGAGAATTGACATTTTTTAATTTATCTTTATAAATTTATTTTAAATAAAAACACTAATTTTTTGATTTCAAAATGTTAATTTTTAAGATTAGTTTAAAAAAAAAAAAAATGAATTAAAAGATTCCCTCAAATATTCAGAAATAGATAAAACTCAACAAGAAATAGAATGTTATTAAAATAGAACTAAAGTGAAAACAAACAATAAACATGAAATTTTGACAAAAGTTTTTAAAAGAAAATTTTTTTTGAAATCTAAATTTTATTTTTTCAAATATGAAAAAAGAAATAAAAAAAAATAATTAGTAATAAAGAAGACGTACACAACATAAATCAGAAAATATATTTCGTTGTTTTTCTTAATCTAATGCGTAATATATAATAATATGTATATAAGACGTGTAGATATATATCTACTCTTAACGAATATATATCTAAGTAATTCCCTCTATGAACAGAAATATTTGACTAGTGACAGCTGACAAAAAATAAAATAATTACAGACTTTTAACAATGCATGACAGAATCAAAAGTAAATAAATGGATAAGCCGACATATCGCTGGATTATTTTCTTTTCCATCGTTACAAAAATTATTGAATTTAGCCAGTAGCAACTTTTCAAACATCTAAATGGCGAAAGACCAAAGTACACAGAAATAGTTGAAGACAAAACTAAAAAACGTGAACTTATTTTAGTTTGTCTAAATGTTTGGATGACCCTCGTAATATATTTATTATTGATCGTCTTTCAACTTCAAAATTATTTTTTTCCTTTTATTAAAAAAAAATAAATAAAAAAATATGAAAAACACACATATCGTTATCGTTTATATGCATTTGACTTGTTTTTCTTAAGATATGTTAACGAGGTACATCAGTTTGTCTAGCCTGGCAATAAAGATTCTGCGGATAAATAACTTTCAATTTTAAGAATTTTGTGGATAACATTGGGCAAAAGAAATGCATTGGGATATTCTAATGGACTCTTTGAAGAGATATCTGGGAGGGGTCCATTTTTCGTAAAATGGAATGCAAAAAATTACTTTTATTCTCATAATGTCCTGAAGCCAAAAAATTTTTTTAAACAAAATTTTTTTTAGTCTTAGAAAGTGGATGGACGTTTAAAAAAAAATTGTGTTTGTTTTCATTGCATAAAAATTAAATTACCATCGTAAAGTTTTTTTTTGTTTCTTATTTCTTGGTCACATGATTCTTAGTCATATCTGATTTTTGTATGTGAAAGTTCTGTATTTTTACTAATTTTACAATTTTAACCTTTCATGAATAAGGGTCAACCGTTCATATTTGTTTTCCTATATATAATATACCTAATGATTAAAAATAATTCTCAGTTTTTGGTTGGTGTCACACACATATTTTAAAGTGAACGTTAATATAAAATAAAAAAAAAGACAAATGTACGAATTTAGAAATAAATCTTTTGTACTGCTAACTAACAGGCGTTGCCACATTTTGTGAAGTCAACGAAAACTCGTTGCCACTTTGAAGTAATTCGTTATGAACATTTTTAATATATAGATCCAACTATATACCCACACCGTTGAACAATATTGATGTCAGATATCTTCGATTATATTGCATCATATATCCCAATATTTAATACTGTCAACAATTAACCATATAAAGTGATCTGAATAGGAAATAATTGTGAATATGTAGAGAAAATGAAATATTAATAGAGGATAGAGTTGAACCAATGATCCTTTTTTTCGAATTTAATATATGTTTTTTCAAACATTGATTTAAAATTACAGTTCCCCAGATCAAGGAAATAGATTTTAAAAACAAAAAAAAGCACAAACTGAATGTTCCCTGCTTTAATTTTTATGTTAGTTTTGAAAGAAAATTTTGGGGGACCTTTATGCTACAGGATATCGTAGAAATTCAATTTTAAATTCCATAAAAAAATAATTAAATAACAAAATGTTTTGAAATTATCAAATATTTTCTTATTACTCCAATTTTTGTGATGTCAATTAAACATTCAGGTTGCCAGGTCATTTGTGATGTCAACGAATACTTGTTGTCACTTCCGTAAGTTTTGTTTGTAGTAGAGACTTTGTAATCGCAGATACAACTAAAGTAACGCCGTTGAACAATACTAGTGTCAGACGCCTTCGAATAACACTGGTTTACTAATAGTAATTGCTACGATTAAAACTAGAAAATGAACATAAATCCTATAGTGATCCGAATAGAGAAATAGTATAGTAAATAATTAGAACCTTATCTGTAATAGAGGATAGAATAGAAATAACGTTCATTAGACGTCAACGACTTCCTATTCATCCATAATTTTTTCTATGGTCACTAATGATTTACTTAATTCATTAATGGGATCGCCTGTGTTTGCTCACTGGACGATCTATGTTCAAACTGGTGTCGGCAGCAATGTTTATTCCTATATAAAAAATGACGAAAAGGATGGGTTTCGCTTTCCTTTCAAATTTGATCTTCAAAACTGAAAATGCAATATCAATTGTTATATTCTCTCTTGTTAATTCATTTTTCTCTCTCTCTTTAATAGTATTCTTTCTCATATTCTCTCACACTCTGTTTTGTAGTACGAAAAGGTAAACAGAGGTCCACGTATGAATCCGAATCCCTCGTCGCCAAATTGTTATGTAATGGTTTCACAGTGGAGGCTTGTATTTGTACTAAGTCGGTCCTAAAATAGGTTCGACGTACAAAACGTTAGAACTTGATATAATAGGTAATGACGCAGAGTAATCTAGTTGTGGTCGCTGATACTTTTATCCGACTAACGGTCGTCAGACATCGACTGACTGACCAACTCATTGAGCGACTCCTACTTATTATAGGTGGGAGATTCTATTAACTATAGAATAGGTGTGTCCCATTATAACACACTCTAATAAACCTTTGCGTCTTAGTAGTGGGTGGGTTTATTGTTTTGCTTGTTGTGAAATGAAAATGAAAAACAAAGCCAAAAAAAGTTTTAAGCCATATGGTAACATACTGAGATTTCAATTTTACTTTCTTTTCGACACCTAGAAAAGTTCGTGAGACGAAACTTCATGAATATTTAAGTTATTCAAATTCTATTAAGTGTGGAAAAAATAGATTTTCACACGAGAAACTTTTAATCATGTTCATGTATTGCTCATCTGCTCATGTCTGCACAGATAACCTCCAGTCCGATGATATTTTTTATCTCATTTTCGGTCTTTTTTTATTTTGTTTTGTTTGGTTTCACAGTGATGAACCACCCATTGAATAATTCATTGTCTAAAATTGCGAGACAAAAGAGTCCGCATCCAAGCTTCGCAGTTGCAAGTGAGATAAATCTGGGGATATTACCAGAATCCGATTATTGAAATGTTACATTTATCTTATTCTTTACCCCAAGTTTAAAAAATATTTTTTTCACACACAACACAGAAATACAGTTTCTTCAAATTATATATATAATATCATATAATTTATATATTTATATAAATATAGGATTTCGACGTTAAACCTAGAGATCAGACAAACCTAGATGGGTTTTGAAAAAGCAGATAACCAGTCTTCAATGACGATCCAATATTGAAAATTGGTAAGGATAATGGCTCGGAATAGTTAAGAGCCGATTCTAATTTCTGTTGAGGTCTGTTGGATTCACGTAGGATCCATAACCTGTTATTTTGAAGATGTCTATTTTTTTCTTTCAACTATTGATTAAAACTATTACTTGTATCCCCAAAATCATTAGTTCTAAAAAATTCTTAGATGTTTTTTGGCCCGACATTGTCCTGTTTGATTGTTGAAAATCAAAACAGATCAGGGAACCCGTGTTTCTTTCTCAGTTTTACTGCTAATATATATATTTGAACTTTCATAGATTTCAACTCTAAGAGGCGACAGACTGTTTCTTTGCCAGAGACCATAAGGTCAGGCCATTTCGGTTTTTCCTTTGAGCTTTTTTTTTGTTTTTTCTCGTGGCCTGACGATTGCGTCTAGCATGAAATAGTCTGTCGCCTCTAAGTGTTGACTTAAATGTTCATTTTCATACTTACACACACTTTATCTCTTATGTTGAGCACTTTATCCCATAAATATAGTACACATGTCGATTATATTTCTTCAGATAGACATATAGTGCGATGGATAAATCACGCAAAAAGGAAAATAACACTGACATCTCATTTAACAGACATATTTACCAAATGTACACAAAATTATCTTGAGATGCTTATAAAATCGCCATTGTCTTCCACCACTGCTTCCAGAAAACTTTGGAATATCCTCCGTCTCTTTTGGACGGTTCCTTTGTTTTAATTTGGTGAATGCTGTCATAATTAATACCTTCAGTTCATTTTTAGTGTCACAAGGAGTTCTGTTGGTATCACGCTCAACTGTGCCACACCCATAATAATCAAGGAATTTGCAGATTGGGGAGTTAGATGTCCAAATGTAATGGCGGATTTTTAAATCGACTAGAAAAATTTCACTAATATCAATGGTTCTTACACATGAGTGGCCCATTCTCAATCTTTCTCTTATATATTTCCAATATATTAAAAAAAGGCAGCACTACCTCGTGATTTAGTACTACTTATTAAGTCTTGAATATAGCACTAATAAATTCATAAAGTTCTTGAATATATTTGTTGATCATCGTTCGCTATCTAAATTATTTCCTAAACCAAATAGATTAAAATTAGTTTAATAGTATAAAATTATCTTTTGTTCATTATTTTGAGTTTCCACTAAAATTTTTTTGTTAATATATTATTTTTGTTGTCTCAAAAATGTAAATAAATAAATAAGTTGTAACAGTCTATCATCTCAAGAAGTTTTAGGAGATGAGGAATATTATTTTCAACAAGATGGAGGACGACTATAGTTCCATCGTGATGTATCTTCGTTTGTTGATTGGTTTTTATACAAACTCAAGGTTTGACAGAATATTCCCTTCGTTCATCAGAAAATTCTTTGGATTTTTTATTGCCATCGTATGTGGATAAAATATAACATCTACATATACAACCTCATTTAACTGCTGAAATGAACAGAATGCAACAAAATGTGATCCCGATTAACTTGATGATTCCTTATATTTCCCCTCTGCCAGCAATTCTCGATCATATATGGACATCAATATGAAAAATTCGATGTGGGATATTTTATCAATAATTTAAATTAAATAAAAAATCAAACAAGGCATTATTTAAACAAACTGTGTTTGCTTCTATTTGATTAAATGATTTCTTGAGAAAAATCTTTATAATGTGTATATATAAATAGAGACATTTTATAAAATTATTTGAATGGGCTAAAATTGAATTTTATTTGGTGCAGTTCTTTAAGTACCGCTTCACCTTCAGGACATAGGCGATCATGGCTCTCGACAACTTCTTGTCCCTTGTAGCTCTTAATAAATATTGTCTGTCTGTTATTTCGCCTAAACTCTGTTCTTCCATCTATTTACTCAAGCACACTCAAGTAGGTTATGCGTTATTTTCATGTCTATCTTGCATTCAATCTCTCCTGTGTGTATCAGATTTTCCAAGGCTTCCTTCCTCATTGTATGCCCTAGCAACCTCAACTGTCTCTTTCTAATGTTAAGCATAAGCGCCCTTCTTGTTTCAATTTTCTCGAAAACATTGTCGTTGCTCACATCATCGGTCTATGGTGTGCTCAGCATCCTTCTGTAGAACAACATTTCTGTTATTTTACATCTCTTCTTCATCTGTCTGTCTGTATGTATATGTGTGTGTGTGTAATATATATATATATATATATATATATGTGCCACTATGTGTGTCTATGTGCATATATATATATATATAAATGTGTGTGTACTTATATATAAACAAAATGTCAATATATATATATAAATAGTTATATATATATATATATATATATATAATAGTTATCATGTGTATATATCTATAATGTATATATAAATATAAGGTATATATATAATGTATCAATATAAATATATATATATATATATATATATATAATAGTTATAAATGTATATATCTATATAATGTATATATAAATATAAAATTGTATATATAATGTATCAATATAAAAGTAATATATATATATATATATATATATATATATATATATACAAAAAGATTAGAGGTGGTTTTGGTTATAAGCTGGTCTCAAGAACAATTACGACTATCAAAGGATTTCGATCCTCACTGCTGCCTCTTATTTTTGTGTCTGTGCTTTATCTAATGCTCATATTATCTAATTACTATATATTTATTTTGTAAATATTTGATAAATTAAAATACAATGTTTAATTTAAATTTGTTCCTTACTTAATCTTATATATTTATATATATATATATATATATATATATATATATATATATATACAGGAATTATATGCCTTTTTTTTGTATACACACAAAAAACTTAAAAATAAACAGATTTTTTTTTTTTTTTTAAGCTTATTTTCTTTTTTAAGCCATACAAAACCATTGAAAATTTTAAATACTAACTGAAATTCATTTATTTATTTAAATATCTATATACATTTTTATATATATATTTAAATATGTGACAAAAAATCGATTATACATTAAGTATCCTATAAATTTGAAGAAAGGTTAATTTGAACTAATATTTGCCTGTAAGATGATAGATTTACATCTCACACACACATACAATAGATTTATTTATTCGTTTTTGTTTCTTCATTGAACAAGTTGGCATTTTTCCAAGGATTTATTGTTACCAAGATTCTTTTCCAATATAAATGAATAATTCATAATTATTCATTAAATCTATGAAAATCTTTTATCGTAAGTTATTTTAGATTTTAAAAAAAATTGTTTTTCCCTTCCTTATGTAATAGATGGGGATAGATTCCTCGAGATAAAATATAAACTACGGAAGAACACAAAATTGACATTTGTTTTGAGTATTGATTTTAATATTTGCTTATTTTTTGAAAGTCTTGGAAATTCTTCTTCCAAATTTAAGGCGAAGACAATTTAAGCATTTTTCACAACTGTATCAACAGCCAACCTTATATCAGACAAGGAAATACAAAAAGTCCAAAGAGGAAACACCTAGCAAACGCAAAAAATGAAAATATGACTCAATGTGCATCGAATAGTTTGACAGAAAAAAAAAATTAATTTTCTCAACTCGTCATCGACAGAAAAATTAGAGACTTTCATGTTATCGTAAATCTGTGTGAGACAGAATTTCTTTATAAATATATATGAATTAAACTCGAACTGTTTCGTTTAGTAAGACGAATGATTTTTATTAACGTTCTAATTCTGTAGGAAATCTTCAAATAACGTTGTACGCGGAAAAACAAATGATAGCAGTTCAGATATAAAAGGAATTTGAATTGTTATTTGAATTACTTGGGGGCTAATGTTTACATGAAACGACCATATTAAAAATCCATATTTTGTTTTTGTCCAAGTTCGATCTGGTATACCTTTGAATATGTCAAGCTGTTTATTGCCCTTGGATCGATCAGTTAATGATATAATTTGCGCGATAAAGCGGAAATGAAATATCTTTCAAAAATACATGACTGACGATAGTAGGTTATTTTTCTTTCTGCGGTAGAAATAATCAGCTAGGAACCTGATTTTCCTGCTATTTAAACATACTAGATTAGGAGAATAGTAAAAGGTCCTTTCAAGGCTTTCCATAAGTGAATATAAAGATTCGACTTGAAATTCGAACAGATATATCTCCGAAACCCTCAATATCTGTATTGTATCCATTACTATATCATTGTCAGGACGTAGGCGATATGACTCTTAAAATCATCCTTAAACTTTTTGTTTTTAATGTTTTCTTTGAATACTTTAACCAAATAAATCTCATCCAAAAAAAAATAAGCATAAATAGGTACGTCATGCGATGTTTCTTGTTTTCTTCCCCTCTATCCGGATGTAGTATCAGTCAGGAAAAGCCCACCTTTATCATTATGTGTTCCAGAAATTTTAGCTGTTTCATCCTGAAGTTAAGTATAAGTTTCCTCTCCAAAACTCCATCGTTGTTGACATATTCGGTCTATGGTATCCTTAGCATCCTTCTGTAGGTTCATACCTCCATTGTCTCGAGCCCCTTCTTCAGCCCAATATTCGCTACCGTAAAGGAAGACGGATATCAGTACTCTTTTCTATTTTTTTTTTTTTTTGTCACCAAAGAAATCCTCATATTTGGTAATAGTCTCCCTATCTGTTGGAATGCGTCTTTGGTCATCCAAATAAGTTTTCGGATCTCAGCGTCACACTTACCACCCTCTGTCAGGACACTGCCCAGATATTTAAATCTCCGCAAGTCTGTGGCTTCAGAAAGGGGACAATTTAAAGCAGATTAAATACTGAACTGATATGTGACGTACTTATCTTTTCAATTAATCTAGATTTATTTTCAAAACCATCGTTTATATATATATATATATATATATATATATATCTTTTCAAATATGTAGATAAAGCCAATATGATTATATCAACGAATGAAAAAGACTTTAGAAGAAGAAAAGAAAACATTGATCTTCAGATGTTGAATTGATAAACCTGTATATACTGTTCAAATGTTCATTAGATTTTCTTTTTGTCGTTATTCCGAACCTCATTTTTTATTCTACATACATGGATCCAATCGCTGTAACATGTCTCCTTGAAGATTAAATTTTTAAAAAATTGTTATACTTGTAATTTAAATTAAAAATTAGGTCAATCCTCAATCTGGTAATATTTAACATAAAAATCAAAGCAATCAGTTTGAAAAAATGTGCGGGCATTTATATATATAATGATATGTCAAATATATATATATATATATATGATTGTTTGTGTTTTTAGAAGTGGAGTTTTTTTTGCATACAGGTTTCATTAATGATGACTATACAATTTGTCTGTTGTTAAATATAATATATAAATATATGTTAACTGAAGACGACAACATTATCTGCTGAAAAAACATAAATAGGTCGGATTCAAGCTCTATTGGAGAACATTTAAAGGAACATTCTTGTCTATGTTCACGATTTAGAGGAATCGTTTGTAATTGGTAATACAAGTATACTCCCTCATGAAAACAAAAACTTCAAATTCTTGAAACCATCTATATAAGAAAAATACGACCAACACTAAATAAAATTCATTATGAATATGGCCACTAAGTTTTAAAATGTGTATAACAGCAAGGTTTTAAAATACCTAAATTGTATTTTTTTTAATTACAATTATATCAGCAATATTTTAAAATATTAAACTGTAATTAAACAAGCAAGTAAAAGTTTAAATTGTATACGGTATTTAGATAACGTCATTTGTTTCAATATAAACAAACAAATTCACATTTATCGATTACAATTTTTTTTTTTTAATAAAGGGATAAAAATGATCTTGGATGTGATTGAAAGTACTTGGGAAAATAAAACAAATGAAAAAAAAAATCAAACTACGGCGCCTTCCTTAATAAGTTTAATAACAATATTAAAGAAATTTATCCGTGAATTTGAGAGGGCTTAAATAAAATAAATAGACATATGTCTAGATTATTCAGCCAAATTTGCTTCAATGAAGATATTCTGAATAAATAAATCTTTTATATGCTAAAAGCCACCTGATAACAACATATGGGTTGAAACCCAGGTAATTCATTGAACATGTGAATTTTCAATATTTTAAAAAAAACAGTTATTTGCTCACAGAACATTCAATTTTTTGAAATTGTATTATTAATCTCTTTTTAAACATATCAAATGTCTGTTATAACAGAAAGGTCGGGTGAATATTTTATAAACTTATATATACATCGTATGACCATAGAAATCATCACTCGATTATCGGTTCCACGCTTCAACGCGATCATCAAATGAAGGGATAGTATTCTTTTGGTGAGCTGAATATATGCTTGTATATGTTATTCTGTAATAATAAGCCAGAAAAAAAAAGCTGATTAGAATTTTTCTATAAAAATATTAGTTAAATATAATACTTTTGAGATATTATGTTAATTCATGATTACAAAAAAAGAGATAATTCACTGGTATATTAGAAACAATTTTGAATTTTAGGTCAAAGTCTATTTTATAAATTTAGGAAATCTACTGAATTACCGGAAATGACTCTCAGCAAATGGACATAAACCCAAAATCTGTGTGGTTCATGAAGATTCACTTCATAGTTAACGTATTTTAGCCCCCCCAACAGGGTATCAAATTTTTTATCCAATTTTCTGTCTATTCTGGAGAAACAGGTTATATTGAACAATGACATCCCTCGTTAGGGTGTTATCCACTGTCTCGGTCTTTATGAGGATTTTAAATTTTTTTTATTTTTTATGTTGTTCTTAAAACAAGAAATATATTTCCAAAGAAAATACAGTCAGAATAATAAATGAAAGTAACTGGTGAGCTTTGATTTTCAACTGAATGAATGAAATTTGTATTTTCCTTTATAAGGAAAGATTTTGATTTTCAAATTTTGTTTACCAGTTAAAATTTTTAAAACCTTTCTATCGCCCCAATTTTTCAGGAAAATTTCACTGATGTTCTGTAGCAGATACCACCCCCCAAAATGATATCGGCGTATTTTTAATCTTTTGTGAAAAAGTAACGTGGATTGATGCCTGGCATTAAAATATTTGGTTTTTATTTTCTTGATATGTAAACTAGGAAGGTTACTGAATAGAATAAAAAAAAAAGGTTGGTAATGAACGATAATACTTAGGACAAGAACAACACATATAAGATTAAATTAGCGAATTAGAAAAGGTAGTCAACTGTGTAGATGAGTTCTTTAATTAACAATGATTTCTCAACATACATTTTTACTACTAAAGTATTTAAAGTGCATCAACATATAAAGTTTTTTTACTGTATTTATTTACCTCGAAAAAGATATCTGTCTATCTATTGAACAAAACAAATATGTGATGGTCAATTGCCTATTTATGCAATCGTTTTAAATAATGAATATTAGGAATCGTTTTAAATATATAAGATTCAATATTGTAGAAGTATATAAAAATATATTTCTGAGCCATTTAAAATTTCATTAATGAATAGTCACTTTTGCAAAAATCTATAGGTTACCCTACGAGGCCGATGTGGAGAATTTAATGAATTTGTTTGAATTGATAATGCAGTGAAAAAATCCCCATTAGACGTTTGTATAAAACGGTGTACTATTAGCTGTTAAGGGATTTTTAGACTCTGGGTGGACAATAAGCCTCTTCGAGTATCCTTTCTATTCGGTGGCAGACATTTTGAGCATTTAATCTCATATACATACTATTATTTACATCAAGGTTAAATATAATCATATATATATATCAATAACACCTTTAGGAAAGTTGAAATGTATATGTTAATCAAAAATTTTTTAAATAGAAAATTGAATGGGTTCTTAAGATATCCCTCTGTTAGTTAGGCATGTTCATTTTTTGCGATTGATATAGACAGTCCAGCAGGATTATAAAACATTAAACTGGCTCCAATTAAAATCAAAAACCATTTTAAAAATAAAGATTATAACAAAATATGTGGGTAAGCTGAGTATATAAGACATTTGAAGACGGGTTGCTCGAAATTTTAATTTTTTCGAGAAAAGGGTTGGATGACAATGGCAATTTTCAAAAAATGAAATTTCGATTTCATATAATGATTGAAAAAAGTCCAAGAAAAATGACTAAGTATATAAAAACAATATATATTTTTTCATAAAAATATAAAGAATTTTATCCTTAAAAAAATTAAACTAAATTGAAAATAAATCCTGGAAATAAAATGTTTAATAAACTTATAAAACCCAAATGTTTAAGTTTTTTGTTTTTTATCAATTTGCTAAACCTGTTTTGTTGTTGGTATTTAGTTCAAAATTAAAATAAATATATGTGAAATATTAGTTTCAACTATAAACTGTGTACATTTTTTCGTTAAAAAATATATATTTATATATATATGTTATAAATATTATAGACTAGTTCATATACAACGGCGTTTTCCTTGATTCAAAAAATCGTACGACTCATACAGCAAAACTATCACTTGACTTAAAATATTTTTGTCCTTCCTTGCCTTTAAAGTGCCCTTTGCCGTTGCTGATGTTGCTACATGCCTTTTCTTTCTTGAAATCTCACATTGCAATTTTTTTTCTAAGCTCTATACTAAACATTAAATCTGTTACGAAAAAAGAACTAAACAAAATGAACACAAAACGATCAGCTTTAAAAAGGACTCGTAACTGGAAAAACCGAATGAAAAAAATGTTAACAACAAATACTTTTCACACATCAACCCAGTTCTGCGGAATCAGAATCAACGTTGAGTTTAAGCAAGCGAGAAGCCAATTGGAGTAAAAATGCCATGAAGATTTAAATTTTTTCCAACTGTGACGAATGCAGCTATCGATTTTTTTTGCACAATAGCATGCTATTTAACATTCGTGTCAGTCAGCTGTTGGCTCTTCCGCTGGCCAATAGAAATCTTCCTGCCTAAGGTACAGAGAAGCTATACTCTCATTCTGGCCAGTACAAAATGACCGCAAACTACATGAAAACTGTTGCATGAAAAAAGATTATTGAAACTATCGATTGGGAGTTAGGAAATGCAAAGTCGGTCTTGTCCTTAAAAATAACTTGGAGCATGTGCATGTAAATTTTGGTGCAAAAAAAAGTCGAAAATTGCGGCCGATGCATTCATTATACACACACACACACACACAAACACACATATCATCCTTATTTATAATATTACATAACACCTTATTTTTGGTTTAAATCAGGGAATTAATCATATTCATTCCTTGTAATGAATTTGATTGCAAAACA
>CAHIKZ030002776.1:132500-172500 GCA_903632075.3 Acanthosepion pharaonis
TATATATATATATATATATAATTTTTTTTGTTTGTTTTAAAACAATTTAAACATGAATAATTTGTTAATAGTTGATGTTTTGAAGTGTTAAAAGAAAAAACAAGACTGAATATCAAAACAAAGTCAAATTGAGATTTTTGTTCTTTTTTTGTTGCTGTATCCTCACACAAATATATATATATATGTGTGTGTTTGTTCATATTATTTTATCACTCTTGATTAAAAATTAGAAGATGAAAACCAAAACTATTATTAACATAATTCAGATGTATATATGCATTTCGCATATATTATTCTGGAATGTTAGGACAAAAGAATTTTTAAATCATTTTTATACAGAAAATATCTTGTTAATTTGTTTTATATGATCTTTAAAAAACATTGTTAATTGTATTATAGACCTTCTCGAGATAATCTACTAGAATAGAATTCGCACTAATGCATAACTGTATTTCAGACTGCTATTGAATTAAGCGACACTCAAAAAGCTTAATGTTATGGTTAAACATTGAACGAAAAAAACAAATTTTTATTTTCAATCCACTCATTTTTAGATTTCATTTTAATGTCCTGATGAAAAGGATGAAAACACCATTTTTCATTTAAAACAGACACACACACACACACATAAATTGATAAATTTTATGGAAATATATTTTATATATATATATATATATATACACATACATAATAGTTTGTTGGGTAAATTGTCGCCATTTTGAAATATTTTTACTTTGGGCAACATGTGCGCGTTGATTTTTTCGATTTATCGACTGCACATTATAGTGTCCTCAGTTGGACGCAGGCTTTCAGGAAAAGTTCAAACCATGATAGCAATTCCCTTTAAAAGAAATTTATAAAACGACATGCCGGAAGCTTCAATACAAACATTCCCTAGTACTTTGGCAATCTCAGGATACAGAATTCGGAAAGAGTTGGATGAGTCTAGTGATGGCGATGTTATGCTTCCATTCAATTTTCCACAGTTTTGCCTCAAACTCAACGAGCTAATTTACATGCCGATTTCAATATTGATGATTTCTGATTGCTTTGGGTCAAGGGGGCCTGCTGATGTGGCACTAAGTCTGATGAACGTATCTCCATCATGCAAAACTTAAAAACGGAATCCAGTTAGATTTGACAGATAAAATTTCTGTGACCACATCAGCCCTTGCATCTCCTACCTAACTACCCAGACAAACATTCATGATTATTATGTGTGGAGCGCAGTTGAGCAAAACTCTTTGTAACACCAAAGATGAACTGAATTCAAGGATTACGGCAGTATCCACCAACTTAAACAAGGAGTCCGTCCAAACGAGTTGCAGGAGATTCCGAAGTCGTCTGGAGGCCGTGATTGAAGCCAATGTCGATTTTGTTGAATAAAATTACTCTTTAGCGTGTCAATTTATTTTTATGTAATTTTGGTAAATATATCTGTGAAAATGTGATGCCTGTGTTATTTTGATCTTTGCATAATTTAGACAGCAATTCATCCATACACCCACTTCTCTCGATATATATATATATATATATATATATATATATATATATATATATATATATATATATAAATGAATGTGTGTGTGTGTGTTGTATAATCAAGCAAATATAGTTTTTCAATATTTATTAGAGAAAATTAATTTAGTATGTGGACCTGCAGTTACAATCACGATTTTGCCGTTGCATTATAATTAACCCACTTCTGCTTAATCACTCAGTACTAATTAGATTATCAGACACCTATTTTTTTTCGCAGAATTAAAGAACAATGTTGACGTCTATATATGCAACTTTTAATCACAATGCTTTTTATTCCATGACTCTTATAAAATGATTAATTATTCTTTTACGTAAACACATTTTTCTTGCTTACAACAATAAGACGTGACTATTCGATTACATAATATGAATAGACACGAAAATTAATTAACTAAATCCTCTGTATATAGAACGCTTTGAAGCATGATTATTTTCATGTATAAAACTCAGATTACTTTACTGCAAAAAATGACCAAAACCTCGCGAAAAAAAAACGGAAAAAGAAAATAAAACGGTACAATATGTTCATTTTTGTTATCCATAATTTTGTTGTTCGAAAAAGTTGTTAATTGGGAAACAGTAATTGCCTTTCAATAAAAACTTGTTAACGAGGTTTTTTTTTTTTTATTTAGAAATTCTGTATCATTTTCCATTTTATTTTTTATCGTAAATCAAATATTTTTGTTTTACCTTTGAATGATTTCCAATCCAAGGTATGTTTCTAGACTCGAGAAAATCCGTATAAAAGAAAGGTACTATAAGGGTCATAGAGAAAAATTATGAAAGATTTATTTCCTTTTGTTGTTGTACACCATTAGATAGATTCTGTCTATCTGATAAACAAATAAATCCAATTTCGCCCGATTTCCTCCGTTTTGAATCCTGGAAAAATGCGATTGGTTTCTACTTATCCATAAGACGCGGCACACTTTTGGACATGAATTTGGATTTAAAAAAATACCATGAATTTTTTCACACAGGTTTATGGTACTTCCTTTACATCCAGTATTCTCTTCTCTAGTGAATGCTGGACAGTCTCCTCAAAGTACAGATTTGAAGCAACAGAAATATGAATCTACAGAAGGCTGCTGTTAATACCATGGACCGAATATGTGAGTAAATGGCAAAGTTTTAGAGAAAATAGAAATAAAATGAAAATTCACTGGAAGAAATTTCTGAGGCATCTTATGAAAGAGGAGGACTTGGAAAATCTGATACTCCCAGGACAGATTGAGAGCCAGAGGGACAGAGGAAAATAATGCATAACATACTTAAATAAGCTTGAGTAAATGGACGGCGGAACATGGGTTTGGAGAAATGACAAAATGCCTTCGTGTCGCTGTTGATACCTGGGCTGTCGTGTAGTGTTCTGTGTTCGGTCCTGCGTGTGATGATAAACTACAACCGGCAGCAAGACCACTGATCGTGATCTTGGAGGTTTTTTTGTTGTTCCCAAGGATTAGAAGAAATGACAAAATTTCTTAGAAGCTACAAAAGGCACGACATTTTGGGGAAGCATGGTCGTCTTTGTTCTAAGGGATTACGGCACATGATTAGCTTTTCTTGATATTTGAAAACCTGATAAAATTAACACTTCACATGACAGAGGAATCGCTTCTCTGAGATTATTTTTCTACGATCCAGTTCAGTTTATTTTATCACATTAGATGCATCCTTACAAGACCTATGTATCTGTCTATATTTCTGAGATGAGGTATGTACATTATTTACATTATTCGGACTATTGTCCTCATCTGAGTCGTCATATTTATTACAACGTTTTGGCCGTTGTATGCTCCGGCCTTCTTCAGGTGGTTGGAATGTCGAACTGGACCCTTCACTTCGTTCACTGGGGTAGACTGTTCTAGTTCCATGTTTAATGGATATAGATTATCAGTTATCTCCTGTTAATTTCCCTCTGAATGTTCTCCACTACATTGACCGGGTATTAAACTCACACTCTTTGGGTCCTGTCACTGGATCTAACCAAGGCATTGTCCTTATATCTATTCTTAGAAAGTCCAACAGGTGTTAACTGATGACAACTAATTATAAACATTTCCTAATATATGAGAGACACGAACAGATATAACGGTGCCAATGTCAGTGATGAGGGTGATATTTTTTTTTTAAATTTTGAACATTTTGAGATATTTTTAACAAGGTATCGAGACCGATTACATGCACATATATATACACCGTACCTATGAAAACTAGTGGCTATGTCCCAATCCTCATAAATACGTTGGACACTATTGTAAGTGAGGGTAATTTGTAAAGTCGTCTACGACTGGCAGTGTTTTACCTACATCACGCCGTTGGCGAGTATTGTATTTTGTTGATGTTATAAAGATTACCATTTCATTTCCAACCTCCATTTTGGTTATTCCTCATTCAGTAACGCATCCTAGGTTACAACAAATATATACACTTACATACATCCATACATAAATATATATATATATATATATATATATATATATATTTTATACATACATTTATATACATATACATATATATATATATATATATATATATATATATATACAATTCACATACATATATATATATATATATATATATATACACACATACATATATATATATATATATATATCATATACATATATATACATATCATATATATATATATATATATATATATGTATATATATATATGGATATATATATATATATATATATTAGTGTATGTAATATATATATATATATATATATATATATATATATATATATATATAAATATATATATATATATATATATATATATATATATTACATAAATGATGATATATATTTATATATATACACTATATATATATATATATATATATATATATATATAACCATATACAGTAAAATATATATATATATATATATATATATATATACAGTTTGGATCATATATGTATATATATATATATATATATATATTATTTTTCATATATATATATATATGTATATATATATATATATATATTCACAAATACATACATATATATATATATATACATATATATATATATATATATATATAAAAATAGGAAGTCGGTAAAAAGTATTTAACACAATGGTTTTTCTTACATATCTCAAAAATAACAGATCAATTTCAACGAAACTTATAGTGATTTTTAATCGTAGCATGGCTATGGCACAAGGCCGAAAATAGGAGCACCCAGGGAGGAGCGAACTTATTACACAGTCATAATTGTTCTAGCGAGACAAGCTTGCTAACCATTACCGCACGCTGTGGTGCCCAAGATTTTCTAAGCGCACCTTAGATATGGCACATGGCCGAAAGTATGGACCACTCACTCCTCAGTCATAATTGTTCTAGCGAGACATGCTTGCTCGCCATTACAGCACGCTGAGCTGCCCACTTATTCCGGCTATATATGTCGTTTTTCTGTTCATTTTCCTTAATAATTCCAAGTTGCTTATACGTTCCGTCCACGGTAGTCTCAGCGTTCTGTAGAATAATATTTATGTTGTCTCCAGATATCTCTTCATATCTTCATATGTGAGGCGACTGCTCACAGTATTTTATAAATTTGTTATAAATGCACGAAAAGAGACGTGTTTAGATCTGACCCAAACAATAAAGTTCAAGAAATAATTCATGTGCTGTCCAACAATATAGTACTGTAAAAAAGAAATCTGGCTTATACCATGTTAAAATGATGGGGCATTTCATATATGCCTGTCAAATACAGTAACTCAATTTGCCAACAATTTTCTCTTATGTTTTTCTCAGATTTTCTTTTGTCGACTGTCCAGAATCAATAATTATTTTAATATGTCAGTGGAATGCTGCCGAACAAAAAAATAATTCGGGCAGAAAGAGAAAATTTAACAAACTTGTACAAAGCTCGGACTGTTCACATCAGAGTAAATCTTCGGCTGAAGTCTTGATAAGCCAATTATTTGCAAAAACTTAAGCTGAAACGGCGTGACGTTTCGACTAATAACATCAAAGTCTTATTAAAGTCTGATTAAAGCAGCATGTCTTTCCATTCTCCTGGCCTATTTGGATTTTCGTTTGAATCAAATTATTGGTCCTAGTCGAGTAAAGGAGGTCGCTTTCTTGTAAGTTAGGCGCCCTGTTTCATCGAACGACTTCAATTAACTATCTGGTGAAAGGTATGAGCTTTCTGATATGTCTGACAGGTTTCTCATTTATTTTATTATATAGCATATAACATATACACGGTGCAATCTTTATGGCACGTAATGCCGGATCATATAAACAACAAAAAGTAAATCATAGTGAAACAAAAGAAACACAAGATATTAATTTTATTCAAGATACACATGAGGGTATATCGCCATTAAATATTTAAAATAACGAGAGTGATACTTGCTACTGAAAAACAACAGAAAGCAGACAGGTTTACTGTTTAGTAGTGACACTGAATGATTATATTATCTCTCTCTCTCTCTCTCTCTCTATATATATATATATATATATATATATATATATATTCACTTGTATTTCAAAATTAACATATCTTATTAAATATATTTGGATGAAACCTGTCTCCAATTTTCATATGTACACGATCTTTTTTACACAGTTATATTTTGCATGGTAGTGTCTGCAAGATATTCCCGATGCAAAAAGAATTGACTATATATATATATATATATACACGCACACATACATATCTATCTATCTCTCTCTCTCTATGTGAAAAGTGTATATAAATATAAATAAATATATGTATAATTATTTATATATTATATGCGCGGTACTTATTAGAAAGCGCTCAATATCAGAGATAGAGCTAACATATTTGGTTGGATAGATGTGAGTTTGTGACCCTGGATTTCAAGCTTTAGCGATCGTCAGACAAACTGATTAATCAGTTTTTCTGACGATCGCTAAAGCGTGTTAACCCAGGGTCACAAACTCACATCTATCCAACGAAATATATATATAAACTTACAAAATATCACCTGATGTCTATATCCAAAATTTCAGATATTTAGTAAATTGTTTTGTTACCTGACGATCTAGACTACCATTTTTGTATCTAGCCAAATTTCAAATTAATCTAATATTAAATAAGAATTTCTTGATCCATATAAAGTCTACGTCTTGTATACAGAAAACGAAAATGATATAAATGCAATCAATCATTTCGGAAATTAGAAGTCTCCTCTATAGAAAGAGTAAAATATTTTATAGAATCTTTTTTTCTTTTTATCCTGAAGTGTTTTAGCGATGAATTACTTGATGTTCCTGTCAAAATGTGGGGAGAAATTAAAAGAATATATAAACAAGATTATTCGTTTAAATTCAAAAATATTACATCAGCATTAGAGAATATATTCTGAGAAACGCCAACGCATTTAAAACTTTGTGTGTGTGTGCAAAGATGTAGAAGAAAACGTAGTAATATAAATACTGCGATTTGTAAGAACTAATATGAATACTACCATTTATAAGAACTCCCTGCACTGACAGCAACTGTCATTTCTAGACGACGTTCGAAATTGAAAAAAAATAATAGTTCTTTCTAATTCTTCCTCATCTGCTGTAGGAGGGGTAGTTTCTTAATATCGGCTTGGACTGTGAAGTTGGTAAAGGTGTGTTCGAATTTCAGCTGGATTCGTTACACTTTTTCTACGCGCAATTACTCATGCGAAAGGTAGCATTCCATTCTCCTAGCTATACTCTAAGCAGTTGTAGCTGATAAAATCATTGCCACTCACACCCCAAAATTTGTTATTCACGCGATAAAAAAAAGACTTATTCCAATAACCCAAAATATGTTTCTGTTTTATATAACGCAAGATGGGTTGATCAGCCGTGAAAAAGAAAATCTTTTTTTTTTTTCTTTATGATATGTCCCGGAAAGGGAGATATTCGTTTGGAGTAGCAATGTGGTTTTTAACTACTGTAACCGAGTAGGACAATCTAGCAGGTAACCCTAATGGACTGGTCCTCGTCGTAGTGGTAGGCAATAGGCAAACTCCACATCAGTCTGTATTTATGGCTGACACCAGCCAATCATATTACTGTGAGGGGGAACCCAGGTGTATGCATATTCGTTACATCAGTTTATTTGCTAAATTTACTTCAGCATACGCAATATAACTCAATTCTTAATTCCCACTCCTAACAAAAATCGCACTCTGTTATCCTTTAATACAACTATCCTTTGAGTTTTGTATTTATATCTAAAAAAAAAAGAAAAAAAAAAAAGAAGGAATTTTCAAGTAATCTGTTTTTAATCTGGCATATTATTCGGTAATTAAACCTTTCGTCTAATCGCTTCTCTATTAAAAGTACGAGAAAATCAAATATGCATTTCAGACAGAACTGCTGTATGATTGTCATTGACTTTACTCTAAAGTTAACCCACATGACAAAAGAGTTGTTTTATGACCCTATCTAGATATGACAATGTCTTCTGATACAATGTCCTGTTCAATCTGCTAGATATAAGGAAAACAATTTTTGGGTTTGTCATCCAAATTTCACGCTATAAAATAACAGCATAGATGAACATACACGAGCCTTTCCCAATTGAAAACTACTTAAGCAAGGCTCCGTAGAATATACTAGATTAAACTCTAAGTCAGCTGCCTTTGATATAAAAAGTTGAGTAATTTGATCTACACTTCTATTTTAATTACAGATTTAATGTTTACAAATAAATGTCATTGAATAAAGACAGATGTTAAAAATAATTCATACTTAGTAACAAAAAGTACTCCTAAAAAGTCAGTGAGAATGCTTCATTAGTGGTTTTCTAAGCGTGCCACAAGGTCGAAAGTACTTGGTACCCAGTGAAGATCGAATGGTTTCTTGAGCGTAGCTTAAATGTGAGAAAAAGGCGAAAATGTTGAGCACCCAATGAGTACCGAACTCACTATTCAGTCTAGATAAACTTGCTAACCATTACAACAAGTCGAAGTGCCCAAGGATTTTCTGAGCATGTTGTGACGTCACTTGGTCCAGGGTCGAATCCTTTGGTCACGGCGCCAACTGTGACGTCGCTCCTCCTGGTCGCAGCGTCGACTCTGTCGTTCGATCTCGTTCGCGGCTCCAACTGTGACGTGACGTTTTTGCCGCGGCGTCAGCTGTTCGCTCCTCGCTGCTCCAAGTGTGACGTTCCAACCCTTTGGTTAGATGATTACCAGCCTCGCCGTTCCCAACTCGCTTCCAACACCTGGTTACTAGGGTAACTGTACTGATCTCCGGTCTGCCTACCCACGTTGTGATTAGATCTTAGACAGACGGGATCAAACAGGGATTGGGGCCGTATGCCAGTTGAGTTCGACGGGGTGGCAATACACAAGTAAAAAAAAAACTCACGAGGCCAAAAATTACTGATAAAAAAGGGTAACAACCTTTTATATCTAATGTTCGTTACATAAAAATTATTCTTACTTCCCGACCTGTTTTTTTGTGGACTGTGGCACCAAGCTTCTATCATACAACTTAAAGACTTCGAGTTGCCTACTCTTTAGAATTTTGTATGTCGGGTGTGGTTTGGTTTCGACACTGGGCGCTAATCTCTACCAGTCGTTCACGGCTGATTCTTCTCTTCGGCTTGAGTTGGACGAGCTTATTCACTTCGGATTGAGTTGGACGAATTTCTTCACTTCGATTTGGGCTGGACGAATTTCTGTTCTTAGGCTTGGTTTGATTTCAACTTCTTTGCGTAACTGCAAGTAACTTCTTCTTCTTCCGTCCTGCAACTCTTCTCGCCAAGGTCCGAACTCTTCTCTCTGCCGTCTGAGGTGATCTCTTCTCTCTGCCTTCCGGGGCTGAACTGTTCTGCTTGTTTGGCCTGCAACTTTACTGCCTGTCTGGCCTGCAACTCTTCTGCCTGTCTGGCCTGCAATCCTTCTGCCTGTCTGGCCTGCAATTCTTCTGCTTGTCTGGCCTGGCTCTTCTGCCTATCTGGCCTGCAATTCTTCGGCCTGTCTGGCCTGCAGCTCTTCTGCCTATCTGGCCTGCAATTCTTCGGCCTGTCTGGCCTGCAGCTCTTCTGCCTATCTGGCCTGCAATTCTTCGGCCTGTCTGGCCTGCAGCTCTTCTGCCTATCTGGCCTGCAATTCTGGGCCTGTCTGGCCTGCAGCTCTTCTGCCTATCTGGCCTGCAATTCTTCGGCAACTTCTGGCCTGCAGCTCTTCTGCCTATCTGGCCTGCAATTCTTCGGCTTGTCTGGCCTGCAATTCTGCTCCAACTTCTCTGCGGCTTTCGAGCAATTTTCTTCTCTTCGACTTGGCTGCAACTTCTCTGTCTGACCGGGCCAAATGGACCGACCCCTCTTGCCCGCAAGGGGCGAATGAACAGGGCCCGCCGTCCGCTCTCCAACTGGTCTGGCCGTCTACCCCGCAACTCTCTGATTTCTGTCGATTGGGGTCCTGCTTTTATTGACGCCGCAACAAACTGGGGTGGGTCTGTCGGCGTCAGGGTTTTCTTGATAATTCCAAAAGTCGCATTAGTTCTGATTTCCCATTATCGCTCTTATTTTCACCCCTACTTCCTCACAGTGCCTCTGGGGGAGGCGCATACCCATCTCTCCCGGTCTCTCGTATGTCAGGTGACCGTTTTCGACCAATGGGTCTTGGTCGAGCGTCCTTTCTCCTCTTTCTCGCATATCACGTGACCGCTTTCGGCTAATGAGATTCTGATTGGGCGTCTCCCGTCCTTCGTGACGTCTCCAATCGGGCGTGGTCTATCCCGGCTTTGTTCTGGGAAAGAGACACCTTGCTAAAGAAACAAAATCCAATTTGGCCTTTTTCGCACGAACGAAAATGGCAATCTCGGCCTTTCTCACCTTTTTGGCTTTTGTCAAAACAGCCCGCCGCTAATTAGATATGACTTCAGGAAGAATTTTTCTCGTCTCGCTGGCGTTTTCTGTGAGCCAAAACAATAGTTTTCACCTCTTTGTTTTTGCTCAGACCTGATAGTCAAAATCTTAATTATCTGAATTGAATATATCTTCACTTCCTCATCGTGGGGGTTCTAATCTTCAACAGGTCAGGATCTGTATACAATTCCAGCGGTCACCTTCTCATTCCAAAGACATCCTTCTCCGATTAATATTTCGTTTTCCATTGTTCTAAAAAATCCCATTTCTTCAAATTGATAATGAGCTTCACAAAAGTAGGCCAGATGTTTTGACCGATATTTTTATCAATCGTACGTATGTTCATACACTTTTACCAAGTCTGTTTTATTTCTTTCTTTTAATTACCTCTAATTCTATTCTTCCAAATAACAATTTCCATTGTTTTTGAAATTCGGTCAGGCGCGTTGGCCTAGATATCTCTTGACACCTGTTTTCGCTTAATGACCGGATTTCTATTTCTCCTCCTCTCCTTTTTTTTTCTTTTCTTTTCCCTTTTCTTTTTCCCTTCTTCTTCCCTTAGGATCGCCTAAATACAATTAGAGAATTATTCTCAAAACTTAATTATTCTTCGTCTAAATAACTAACAACTGGTTAATAAACCGAATAAAATAAAATCATATTTCTATGAATATTTCTTTTTTTTTTAGTTTTTCTAAAAATGCAGGGTGCCACAATGTGACGCAAGGCTGAAAGTATAGAGAATCGTGTAAAAAGGCCGAAAATATGAGGCATTGAAGGAGAATCGTATTCACAACTCAGTAGTAATTGATGTAACGTGACAAGCTTGCTACCCATTGTTGCATGTGGAAGTGCCCTAATTGTCAATGTTTCTTTAGGCCGTTGAAGAAGTCCATTAGTCCTGAATCGGTAGACTTGAGGTTTTAAGAAGCGTGGAACCGCCTTTTAATTGCTGTGGTTTTCTGGTCTACCCTGCCCCGGTGTGGTACTACCTGTTAGGAGAAATAATGAACTCCCAAACAAAAGCATAACACTACGAAAGTAAAAAAAAAAATACATTTTTATAGTAAGTATACCAGCAGCATATGTATTATTTTTTATGTAAAATTATTGCCGACGATACCTACTTATATTAAAATTACCGACAATATTTATAGTAAAATTACAAGCAATACCTATTTATATTAGAATTAGCAACAATACATCAATCAGAATGAATTCTTTCATTCTGATTGATGTCTTCCATGACATTAAACCATTTCTGCAATCTCTTAAAGAAAGCAAACTGCATTCCATATTATAGCTTCAACAAAACCACAGCATAAAAAAACACATGACATGCCTTTATTAATTATGTCCACACGTGTATTGGCACAAAAGCTGAGTATCAACTACCACTTATTCAATTGTCAAAGCAGAATAATATATATTTATTACTGCAAATTTCACAAGAAAATTAAATTTGGGGATTAAGTGACCCGTTAAGGAGTTGATATATTGTTTAACAATCAAATCAATTTCTTACGTAATAAAAAATAAATAAAATATTAAATTATTACGATATACGTTTCTTCGGCCATATCACAATGAAACACGGATTTTCGTTCGTTCACCGAAGTTAAGCAACGTTGAGGCATTTTAGTATTCAACTGAGAAACCGTTGGTCACACGTAATAAATTAAATTAAATAATGAATTATTGCAATGAACATTTTTGTGGCCATATCGCAATAAAACACGGATTCTCGTTCGTTCACCGAAGTTAAGCAAAGTTTTGCCTTGTCAGAATTCGGATGGATAACAGATAGGTTTTACCAGATGCTTCAAGCTACGCCACAGGCCTAGCAAGCTGGCGATGGATTCAATCTTACTACTTACATCAACAAAAGACCTCGATATATAGACTTGTCAGATCGAAAGACTTCACTGGATTGAGGTGAGAAGAACGAGAGAGTCTACCTCAGCATCCGTAGTCAATTGATATTACACTTCCGACTTCTTTCTAAGGCAAAGCATTGAAATACATATTTTAGCAGTAAAATTCTGGTTATCATGATGTTAGGTATTAAGACATCGACGACATTACCTGGAGAGAGGTACACCCTATAAAAGGGGTCCACCTTCTGAGTGAATAGTGGAAAATAAGACAGGCATTTCAATGATTTGAATAAGAAATATTTCAGAACTCTAACATCCATGGACCGAACATGTGAAAAACAACGATGTTTTGCAGAGAACGGAAGCAAAAAGAAATCTTATATTTAACATCAGGAAAAGACAGTTGAGGTTTCTGGGGCACGTAATAAGAAAGGAGGACTAGGAAAATCTGATACTCACAGGACTGTTTGAATAGAAGAGGAACGGGAAAGCAGCGCGTAACATACTTGATGAGCTTGACCAAATGGATGACAGAAAAAAGGTTTTGGGAGAAGGAGGCACGGTGGAGTAAAGAATAGCAGCAGGGATTGAGAAATCGGAGAGCCGAGTTCGAATTCCTGTCGAACCCATTGCATTCACTTACTTGCTAATAACCTTGGTAAAGGTATGAATCCTTTTCTTCCCGAGATATGGGTAAATAGCAGGACAGGTCTTGGATGACAAGTGGTCTACCGCAGAAAGAAATGGCAATTTACTGCGGGAAAAAAATCTGCCTCGTCAGTCATGTATCGAAAGATACATGTTCGCCTAATCTTGTATCACGCATGGAGCATAACTAAAATAACAATAAGAAACTTAAGAAGATTGGATGGTGGTCATGTTAGCCTACGTCCTGAACGGTCACTGCACATAAAAGAATATGCATTGAGTTCAGATATTGTTATAGACACTTCCATCTTTTTCATCTAATTCTCGGTAAATCTTCAGATCTGTTACTCCACATATCGAGGTCTTCTGTTAATATAAGTAGCTGGATTTTATCATTTTTGACTGCTGTGTAAACTGGACTTATTTATACAGTTGGCCTTGAGTATAAACCAAAACCATTATCTTCCTTTTGACTCTAGGTTTAACCTGACGTTTTATTTCCCCCTACCATTTCCGAGTGTACTGGTGCTGCAATGGCTAGCGGTCAGAATGGAAAATCGGAGAGACGTATTTGAATTTTTGTCGGCTTCATTACATTAATTTCCCCCAACTATATTAGGTCGTTATATCTATAAAAAAATTATTGTTATTCTCAAAAACAAAACAAAAAAAATAATTCAATATTCACTAGCAAACTTTTAGGCTATTTTATTTCATTTTCTCCTGTCAAATAATGTTTCACACTAGAATTCACCTTGAACGTTCAGAAAACTATTCGTCTGTGCATTGGATATCGCTGTCATATCGAATTGGATATTCCTGCTATATATCTCGAGATTCCTGACAAAATTCAAACAAGAGTTTGTAATTTTATTAGTTCTGTCATCTTGATTTCGGTTACATTCCAAGCGCCATGACGCCATGGCGTCTCCCTATTTAGATGTAACCGTAAACTCAATTTCTTCTCGCACTTTCCCCCTGTGGAACTCTTTTGGTATTTTCTGCCACTTACAATCTTCAAAAATTAAAACGCAACACTAATCGCAATATTATGTCTTCCGTTCTTTTATTACCCTTTCTCGTCACTAAAGTTTTACCTTTCACTCCCAGTAACACTTTGCGTCTCAGTGGCATTATCACCTTGCTTGATAAGACGAAACAAAAAAAAATCAATCATTCAATCATTCCGAATCATGTGTAGACCAGAGTAGTATTCAACTCTTTATTAATTCCTTGTGAGTTTTGTTCTGTAAGAATTATTTTCGAAATTTAAATAACAAAAAGACTTTTTTATTAAAATGTTGTTCACTTCAATGTGGAGTCATAGTAAGCTACTTGCCATATCAATTGCTACTGAGTAGTAAGTTCAGGGCTCATTAGGCACTCCATACATTTGAACATTCACCAGATCTAAGTTTCGCTTAGTAAATTACCATATGACGTTAAATTAAACAATATATGAAAATGCAGAGAAAAATTCATTTTTTAGCAATATCGTTTCTTGTGTGTGAATGGTGACACACACACACACACACACAATACATACATCGTATATATATATATATATATATATATATATATATATATATATATATAAAGAAATACAGTCTTAAGATTTTATTTATGGGATAAAGAACTCAATATCAGAGATAGAGCGTGTGTAAATATAAAAGGGAAAATAGAAGTCAACACTTAGAGGCGACAGTCTGTTCCATGCGAGTTGAATTCGGCAGGCTACGAGTGCTGTTATTTTTCTCGGCTATTTATATATATGCGGGTCAGTGGTGCATTGTGGGTAGTCTTTTTTTATTATTATACAAACTTGCATCTCCGCCACAGGAAGACTGCGATACCGTTAGACCGTTAAACTTAGCTACTAAGAACAATCGTTCAGGCAAGGACAAATTTGTACCTTTAAACGAAATCGAAATATCATTCAGCATATATATATATATATATATATATATATATATATATATGTGTGTGTATATATATATATATATATATATATATATATATATATATATATATATATATATATATATATATATATATATATATATATATATAATATATATATATATATATATGTATATATATATATATATATATATATATATATATATATATATATATATATATATATATATCCATTTTATGTTTCATAAAAAAAAATAATTTAAATTATTACAATAATATTATTTACTATTATACAGTTCCCTTTTCAGGGTACCCGCCTGATTCAATTCTTAACTCCGACCGCATTTGGGGATGTACCTCAGTTGCACCCAAATGTTGTTACTAATATTGATTTTCGGGTGGGCTGTCTTTAAACTTAAAATACTCTAAGTGAACGGCAAAAAACATGGATAGTATAATTTATTTCCCGATGCTGAATTGTTGTATTGATTCGTCCAAGCGTCATATGCGCCGAAAAACCCTGCATTTGATGTTACGTTTATTCTCTAGAACTGCAACTGCACTTGCAGTTGAAAGTTCACGACTTTCACTGACATCTTACGTTCTGTCAAAACTTGAAAATCCAAAAGTGCATCACATAAAAAAAAAATGATCTTGGTTTTGACTTTGGCTTTACTGACAAAAGGAGATTTCGAAACACTGAGGCAGTGTGTGTACGTGCATGAGAGTGTGCGTAGTAGATCACCAGTTTATGAATATTTGATGCGGTTTCGAATCTCACTAGCGTTGAATTATATCATATCTACTTAGGATGAAATACTAGTGCACAGCTTAAAGGCAAGAGCGTGTCAACCCTTACCACGTGTTAACGCAAGGCCTTTGAATGAAAATGCTCGCAAAACTCGTAACATGTGTTGAGCCAAGTCCTTTGAATGAAAATGGTCACAAAACCCGTAATATGTGTTGAGCCAAGTCCTTTGAATGAAAATGCTCGCAAAACTCGTAACATGTGTTGAGCCAAGTCCTTTGAATGAAAATGGTCAAAAAACTCGTAACATGTGTTGAGCCAAGTCCTTTGAATGAAAATGGTCAAAAAACCCGTAATATGTGTTGAGCCAAGTCCTTTGAATGAAAATGGTCACAAAACCCGTAATATGTGTTGAGCCAAGTCCTTTGAATAAAAATGGTCAAAAAACTCGTAACATGTGTTGAGCCAAGTCCTTTGAATGAAAATGGTCAAAAAACTCGTAATATGTGTTGCTATAAGTCCTTTGAATGAAAATGGTCACAAAACCCGTAAATATATTTGAGCCAAGTCCTTTGAATGAAAATGCTCAAAAAACTCGTAACATGAGTTGAGCCAAGTCCTTTGAATGAAAATGGTCAAAAAACTCGTAACATGTGTTGAGCCAAGTCCTTTGAATGAAAATGGTCAATAAACCCGTAATATGTGTTGAGCCAAGTCCTTTGAATGAAAATGGTCACAAAACCCGTAATATGTGTTGAGCCAAGTCCTTTGAATGAAAATGCTCACAAAAACTGCACCATGTTAATTCCTTGAGGACACATGGCACAGTGGATAAAGGCGTTAATTAGATCCAGTGACAGGACCTAAAGAGTGTGAGTTCAATACCCGGTTAAGGCAGTGGAGAAATTTCAGAGGGGAATTAACAGGAGATAACTGATAACTGACATCCATTAAACATGGCACGTGGAACTAGACCAGTCTACTCTAGTGAGCGAAATAAATGGTTCAGTTCGACATTCCAACCACCTGAAGAAGGCCGGAGTGTACAACGACCGAAACGTTTTAATAAATATGGCGAGAAAGATGTGGACAACAGTCCGAATAATGTAAATAATATTAAAAATCACATATCTTTCTTTTCTACACATCTCATTATCTAACAAGCATTAATGAAAGCGAAACATGATTTATAAGCGTCTCCTTTTTTTTTCTTTCTTCCTGTTATAGATAGATAGAATGGCAAAATCTTTAGATGTCATTATTAATTTTGTATTTTATAAAAATCTCTTGATCAGCGAAACACTTTATGTAGACTTTATCATCAGCCATTTATGTCAATACGTCTTAAAGAATATTTTCTAATGTCAAACTTCTTTTTCTTTCTTAAAGCAAATGTCTATTCACCAGATATTTTCTTTTAGTTATTAAAGCTATATAAGATGAAAGAAAAGATGTTCAGGGATTCGTATAAAATACAATTTCCGACAAAACGCCAAAGGCGTTTTATGAAATGCAACGTCTTCAGCGTTTCAAATACGATATATCATCTTTGGAACGATCGGTAGAATGTCACGGGATGAGAAAGAAAATGACAGACGCGTAGCTGGGATGAAAAAATGATGCATAATGAATAAAGAATTAGAAATGAAAGCAAGATGTAACTTTATAAAAATGTCGAATAAAGAGAGAAAGGATAGGACACAGAATTAAAGTCATCGAACATAATACCGAGTGAGAGTAAATGAAGTTATGTAAGATAGATAGAAGACATGTAAATATAAGACAAATGAAAGTGTTGAAAACAAAGAAGAAATAAAACTGACATCGAGAGAAAGGAAAAAATAAAGAAAGAAATATGTATTAAAACGATACAAATATGGCGTCGAAAGTGATTGATAAAAAAAACTGAAAACAAAACTCTAAGAAACAGGATGATATATTTAAAACAGGAAAAAAACCTTAAGAGAAAACCTAATATTCATCGTAGAAAGGAAAAAATGGAAAAAAAATATTCGTATATCAAAATAAATACTCAACAAAAAAAAAAATTGAATAAAAATTTCTGAACTAAAACCAAATCAACATAACACTTCCTGTCTTATTTCTTTTAAAATTTCAATCTCTTCAAATAAATTCTATACAAACATGTTATTTTTTGAATGCAACCGCCATTGAGATACCCAGGTATGAACGTACGACATATTTTTCCCGCCACTTTCAAAGCGCGACAAGAGAAAGTTTTGCGATTTGATTGACAAGTTCTTTCGTCAAAGGTAAGCAAACAAAAATCCTATTCGATATATATTAGATTCAGAGATAATATTTTTCGAGTGATTTCCGACTTGACATCTTTATAAAAGCGCAATAACGTTTCTTTGATTACTTGACGCTTTTCTGAAAGAATGGAAGATCGGAATCATTAGAAAGCGTGGAGTACGAGATATCTTCAAGTTTTATTTATGAAAATGGAAGAAATAAAATAAGATAAAAGCAGAAAAATTAGAATTAAAAATTTAAAAATAAAGTTAAAATGTATGAAAAAATTAAATAACTAAATTAAAATAAAGCCCTATAATATAAATAGTAATTTTGAATATTACGATTACATATAGTACGGCAATATACCTTTTCCATAATACTAACCCATTAGTGGTAGTTGTGTATTCATAGACTTAATGACTTACCATAATGTGGGAGGTATACGTGGTTGTTATTTCTGATGCATTCGTGATAAACCCCTGTAAAATTGAATATATATATATATATATCCACTAATAATTTTTAATGCAAATTAATTTCTATACCGATATAATTATCTAATGCACATAAACGATGTCAGATTAGATAAATCACGTCTCAAAACCTCTGAGATACAAAAAATATAATTCAGTTAACATTAATAATTAATGATTTTATATAATGTATTTCAAAACAGGTATGATATCGGCTAATTAATTTATTTACATTGCATTTGAAGTGCACGTTTACATCATACTCGAGAAATATGAATCAAAGTAAACACTTCAAAATAAAGACTATGATTTCTTTATTTACTTTTTTTATGGCTTATTAACCATTTTTAGATTTTTGAAAGGCAGAAAATGGTTGTAAAATAGTAAGAATTTCCTGGAGCTAATAATGATCTAAATGATACAAGTCTTGCTAATTAAAACATAGCTGGTGATTTTAGAGAGTTGGATTCATATATTTTTCGCGTAAATGAATATAATGAACCCGACTGGAATTGAAACTCGGCCCTCCGATTTCCAAATTCTCAGCCGTTATCTATTATACTACCAGTGCATTCAAGCAGATATTCCAGCTAAGCATGAATAGGATGTGCCGAATAACAAAGCATATGAAAATGTAAAGGTTAATACAGGTTTTCTTGTATTTAGATATTCCTGTATTATTTTGCTGATTTATGACTGTTATTAAACTAAATTATTAACAGTAACATTAATATTAGATTTTTCTGTAATAGTTCTACTGCGTAATAGTATGACTACTATTATACAAATTATGTCATAGTAGCTCTAATATTAAACGACGTTATTAAGACTACTATAATTTTACACGAATTACTAATAGTTGCCTTACTATCGGGTACCATAAAAAAAACAGGAAATTTGGTACAGTTCATTTAATCTTTGTTACAATTATTCGAAACAAAAGCAAAGGATAGAATATTAGTACCTTAGAGCGAAAACACAAATATTAGATGTGGTGTTCAAACTAAAATCTCTGGCAAAATTTCTTGGGATTTTTTCAGTCCCCAATTTGGATGTTCTTTTATAAAGAGAACCATCACATCGCATTGAAAAACTGCGGCATCCTAGAACAAGAAATGGTATGTCAGTTAATTTTCATTCATAACCTTTTTTATTCATATAGAAAAATATATAGTTATTTATGTTAGTTAATTTTTTTTCATCATATCAGTCAGTTATGTACCATGCGTAATAAACGCTCAGGCGATCACGTATCTTTCGATTCAGGAGTGACGAGACCTATTTTCCCACAGTGGGTTGCCATTTCTTTCTGTGGCAGACCAGTTGCCATCCAAGCCTATAGAATCTGATCTGTCCTGCTATTTACCCATAGCTGAGAAGAAAATAAGTGGATTCCTACATTTCTCAAGGGTATTAGCACGTAAGTGAATGTAATGGATATAATGTATTTGACTAGAATTCGAACTCTGCTCTCCGATTCCTCAAAAAAATCAGTCTAGTTAGTCATGTATCGAAAGATTGCCTCTGCGTATATCATGCAGACACACGCTAGTTTAACTTTGTCAACTCTGATAGATTTGCTATTGAGACAGGAGTACATGGTAGTGTCATCTGCATAAATAACTACTTGGGAATTGATGACATCAGGAAGATTATTGATGAAGACCAGAAACAGCGTAGGAACCAGGATAGAGCCTTGGGAACAAACGCGTTTGTGTGAAAGTATCTAGCGCCGAATGTGTTCAGAATAACTTGATAGGTGTCATTGTATTAAATCAAACAATTGTCCTGTGGTACCGTAGCCCTGAAGCTTACGTAGAAGACCAGCATGCCAAGACTTGTCAAACGCGTTTTAGATATAGAAAGCCACAGCTCGAGCTTCGCCGTTATTATAAAGAGCTTTATATATTCAGTGGTCGCCAGGAAAAAAGAAAGGAATAAAAAGAATCCATACTATCACGAAAATTAAGGTAAAATGCTTAACCGATTCAGTATTATTTAAATTCCAGAATACATTACCGAAAGTCGGTAGAAGACTTATACGGGTTAGAAAATCCTCCAAAAGACGCGTAAACGGGGCTAAAAACAGAGGGATTTCTAACAAGCCGGAAAGCGGGAAGCAGCAAGGTAATTGTTGTACAATTTGGAGAGAACTGGAGCCAGCTCGGGAACACATTTCTTTGGACTTGCCTTATGGGAGTCTAATTTAGAAAAAGATGGCTGAGACCAGTGACGGGCTTATGCACACATGACTCAGTGTATTCTGAGTCATAGGGGGAAATCATGTGTGGTTACTCCAGATGTGTTGAGATGGAAGAGAATTTCAAGCCAATAAATCAACCTGATCTGCTGTAGGTGATAGGACTTCGAAATGATTGAATATAGGAGGAAGTGAAGATTTGTTTCTGTTAAGAACACTCTTACAGAGACGCCAATCTCTAGAACAGAACTTGCGAGATACTATACGTTGTTCTATTCTATCAGGAATCGGAAACTTTTCTTCATTGCGTTCACACTAATACTCGTTAGGAGCAGAGACAAAATACATTTGTTCTAAACAGACGTGTCGCTCTTGTATAACCTTAAGAAGTGAATCCTGTGGTTTATATCGGCCGAGCATGCAGTTGCAAACCAAGGAGATGAACGCAGTTTAACTTGTTATTTCGTTGCTGGAATGAAAGCATCAATGCTGGCTTTCACCCAAGAGACCCCAGACAAGCATTTTTTAACAAGATGATTAAAAACGTTCATTCCAACGGGCGTCACGAAGGAAATCACGGGACGATTTCCAATCTACTCGGTGATAGCTGAAAGATAATATCTTTGGTGTAGGTTCTTGGCGGTTGGGAAACGGGAGATGTTTACACACATAATCAGAGTTGCCAAGACGGCAGAGCTCCGTGGTGCGACAAGAGTCAGGGATAGAGATAACAAGAGATCAAGAAGAGAAATCTTTCTGTTGGGGTTTCTGGAGAAACGTGTGGCGAAAATTGTGTGATTGAGAAGTTAAGGGTTTGGATACCAGCGAGGTCAGTGATAATGTGTTTAATCCATCTGTTATGGTGGGTATTAAAGTGACAAACATGTTTGTAAACATGTGTAGGTAGATATCCTGTCTATATTATTTGAGATACTATCTAGCACGCAAGAATCTTGAGAGGAAGGAGAACAGTAAAGAAGAGTTAGTTGATTGAGTTAACCAGAAAGAGACGGAGACACGTACAAATAGTATGGGGATTCAAAAAAGATTTCCCTAGCCAGAGGAAGATGTTCGCAAACATAAACTCCCAGGCCATGCATGTGGGCTTAAGAGTCTTTGCTAAGGAGAGGAAAGTAGCCAGGAAATTGAGTATTTAGAGAAGAATCTTGAAGAGTTAAGGTTAGGATATTGGGAGCCTTTTTCGAAGAGGAACAATTCCACACTGAAGAAGTTGTTACGAATACCACGAATGTTAAGTTTTTTTTTTTTTTTTTGTTTATCTGGTGTAGGTCTATATCTTTCTTTATAGTTATGATGTGTTATATTAGTAAGGAAATGTCTAGGTAGTAGTAGCAGTCGGTCATCTAGTGTAACAAGTGCAGGAAGGGAACTGGTGTGACGTCGTCCCCCGGTCGCAGCGTCGACTGTGTCGTTCGATCCCGTTCGCGGCGCCAATTGTGACGTCACGTGCTCCCCAGGCTCTGATATCCTGGTCACGGACAGCACCAGTTGTGACGTCTTTGTCGCGGCGTCAGCTGTTCGCTCCTCGCTGCTCCAAACGTGACGTTCTAACCCTTTGGTTAGATTGATACCAGCCTCGTCGTTCTCAACCCGCCTCCAACGCCTGGTTACCAGGGTAACTGCACTGATCTCCGGTCTGCCTACCCACGTTGTGACTTGATCTTAGACAGACGAGATCAAACAGGGGTTGGGGCCGTAATGCAAGTTGAGTCTAACGGGGTGATAACACACAATTATGTATAAAAAAAAAAAAAAAAAAAAAAACTCACAAGGTCCAACGTATCAAAGAAAAAGGTAACAAACTTTTTTATGTCTATTTGTTCGGTACATAGGACTATGTCTACTTCCCGACCCGTTCTGTGGATTGTGGCACGACGCTTTTACTAGGCAACTTTAAGGCTTCCAGTTGTCTGCTCTCTAAGAAATTTGTGTTTCGGTGTGTCTTTGGACGAAAGTCAACAAAAAAAAACTTATTTCTGTGGTCTGATTCTAAGTCGCTCTTCAAACTACTTGTTCTTGGTTGAAGAAGAGTCCAAAATTGACGCGGTTTGAACACTGGGCGCTCATCTTTGCTTGTCGGTTTCAACTCAAACTCAATCCGCTCGCCGTCCTCGGCTGATCTCTCTCGCCGTCCGCGGCGCAAACTCTTCAGAGTCTGAATTACTGGTCACTCATCTCTCCGCCGTCGTTGCGCGAATTAACTTCTTCTCTTCGGCTTAATCGAACGAACTTCTCTTCTCTTCAGGCCAAACTCTCTCTTCTTCAGGCCAAACGAACTGGCCTCTTGCCCTGCCCGCTAAGGGTGGGGGACGAATCCGGCCCGCCGTCCGCTGCTGATCTCTGATTTCTGTCGTTTGGGGTTTCGCTTTTTATTGACGCAGTCAAAAACTGGGGTGGGTCTGTTTGGCGTCAGGGGTTTTTCTTGATAATTCTAAATACGTATCCACCCTTCTTATTTCTGGTTAGGATTTTTCCTTTTTTTCGGTAACTCACTTTCACTCCCACTTCCTTATTGTGCCTCTGGGGCGTATACCCTTCCTTCCCCGCTTTCGTATATCGGCCCCTCACACTTACACTCTGACAATGGGGCGTCGACCGATTCTCCTCGTGCGTCACGTGACCGCTCTCGGCCAATGAGGTCCTGGTCGGGTATCTTTCCTCCTCCTTCGTGTGTCATGTGACCTTTTTCGGCCAATGAGGTCTTTAGTCGGGTGTGGACAATCCGTGGCTTTGTTCTGGGGAAGAAACACCTTGCTTAAAAAAAAAAAATTAATTTAAATCGCCCTTATCATACGCGACCGAGATGACGCTCTCGGTTTTTTTAACACGTGGTATTTGTCAAACAGTTTATCGCTAATTGGATATGACCTAAGAAAGAATTTCTCAGACTGGTTGGCGTTTCGTGAACGAATAAAAATATTTCACTTTTTTCTTTCGCTCGAATGCTTGATAACAAAAATCTTTATTATCTCAAAAAAATTTTAGCCAACATCATCTTGTGTGGCTTTTTTTTCAATTCTGAAAATTGTCTGTGTTTTCGTATTAATGGTTTGTCTTCATATCCTAGATATCATGTTCATCACTTAGATACACTATCATCTCAATCCTGTTTCTTTTATTTGTTACTTATCAATATTTTTTTTCCATTGTCCCTAAACTTTATTTCTTCAACCAATTTGATAACAAACTTCCATTTTTCGTGGACACGGAGCCTAGGTCAGATGCTTGACCTGATATTTTTGACATCATCATTTTATCTGTCAGTCGAGCGTGTGTGTTTCGCTTATGACCTGTTTTCGTATTATTTTTTTTTCTTTCTTTTTCTTCGTTTTTCTTTCTTTCTCCCAGATCGCTTGAACGCAAAGAAAGAATTATTCTAAAACCGAAAAATATTTTTCAGCTCTAAATAATTATCAAATGGTTGACAAACCGTAAAAAAAACAAATCATATATTTATGAATATTTCTTTTCAGCTCGTCAGGTATGCATGGTGCCACAATATAATAGACATTTAAATATTCAGATATTAGTAATGCCCCATCTGAGGTTCTTGCATGGACAACCACAATGCAGAGTCGAATTGGACAGATATTTTCGGTATTGTTCAATAAAACTTGTTTAAAAGAATTTTTGCTGACTAAATGCACTTTATTTTAAAAATGAAGACTTAATTATGAAAATAATTTTAAGGAGGTCGCATCATGTACGTGTTTAGCGTATGTACTTCTTGGTGCTGACTACGCCGTTGAACAAATTACGAAACTATTTACCATAGTCAAAAAGTATAGCTGTATTTAATACAAATATGATTTTGATAAAACTGATATTTACTTCTGTATCCAATACTCACACATTAGAGATAGATGAAAAGAGGTTAGTCTATTATAGCAATTTGCATTTTCTCTTAAAAAGCAAACTCATATGTTACGCTCTCATACATTTCATAAAATCATTCCAATGTGTTAATAAATTTTATTTAAACGATAATTCTGATCAGATCGTTACACGTGTTATATATAGGAAATATTAAAATATATATATATATATATATATAAATGTGTGTATATATATATATATATGTGTGTATATATATATGTATGTCTGTGTATATATGTGTGTATATATATATATTTGTATATATATATATATGTGTGTGTGTGTGTGTGTCTATATATGTGTGTATATATTTGTGTGTATATATACAAGTTGTGTGTGTATAAATGTGAAAAAAAATATTTATATATATATATTGAATGTGTGTGTGTCTATGTACTATATATATCTATGCATATGTGTGTATATATATTGCAAAATGTGTGTAGTATGGAATATATATGTATGCAGGTGTGTATATATATAGATGTGTGTGTATGTGTATGTATATGTATGCATATGTTCAATATATATATGGATGTATGTGTTGACAAAACGTACAATGTATCCAATATATATATATGCATAAAGAGCTGTGTCTGTATAACATATATCATATATATTATGAGATATGTGTCTAAAACAATATATACATATGAGGCGACCGTATATATATAAAAAGCTGTGTGTGTATATATATATATATACTGTAACATTTATATATATATATACCATGTGTGTGTGTATATATATATGTTATGTATATATGTGTTTATATAATATATATATATATATATAATTTATATAATATGAATAAATGTTGTATGTGTGTGAATATATATATATGTATGTATATATGTATGTGTGTGTATATATATCTGTTGTTATATAAATATTATATGTATGTATAAAAATGTATATATATATATGTATGTGGTTGTGTGTATATATATATATATGTATGTGTGTGTGTAAAATATATATATATATATATATATATATATATGTATATATATATATATATGTATGTATGTGTGTATATATATATATATATATAAATATATGTGTGTGTGTATATATATATATATATATATATATGTATATAAATATATATATATATATATATATATATATATATATAAACGAATATATATATATATATATATATTAAATGTGTGTGTATATTTATATATATATATCAATTATATGTGTAGTCAATATTTTATATAATATATATATATATATATATATATATATATATATATATATATATATTCATAATATCTTTCCAATGGATTTTAAATGTGGACCTATCAAATATGTAACAGTTTATTGAATGTTATTTTCCCGGACATTTAAAATAGATATTTATTTTGCATTCGTTAGACATATAGATAGGGAACAAGAGAACGTAACATCTGAACATAAAAAAGAGAACTGCTGTTAAACGCTCATATAATGCAATATTCAAATAACAATTTCTGACTTTGACACGGACGTTGATCACATTATTTGAGTGTTTACTCAGAGAAACTTCTAAGTTAAAAGTTTCTTGTTGTCTGTCACCAGCACCACCGCTGCTCATCACGCAATAGTCGATCGCTTTCTGGAAAATTACATACTCCTCAACAGTAATAATATTTTTCAACATTTTAGCACATAGCTTCTTTTTTTTTTTTTACTAATGTGCGTCTAAGTAGAAGTTTTGCCATTATTTTCTACGCTGTTAAGTACAGAGAAATCTATTACATTTCTATTCTTATCTCTCTGTTTCTATGAAGGTGGTCACAAAATGCTTATATCTAGAAATAAAATCTAAAAAAAAAGTGAAGTTTACCATTAGTTTCTATCGCCCAAGGCAATAAAACCACTAAGACGCAAAGAGTAACCGAGTAATAGAGAATATGTGAAAGAAAAAACATAGTGTTAGAGAGAGAGAATATTAAAAGGACATTGCATTTACATGTTTGAAGAACAAACTTTACTGTGAAGAAAGAATCAGTGAAAGAGTTCCACAAACGATAGATGCTACTGAAGTATCTGTTAGCATAGAAATTACGATTGCATCTAACTATTCCAATTGTAAAATGAGGAGAACATGCCACTAATCTGGTATTGCGCTTAAATTGCTAAAGCCTACGTACCCCAGAGGAAAGTAATATTTATTTTGAATAATACAAAAATGTGGCACACAGCCAAAAGGTGTGTGGAGGAAAGCTAGTCTTCAGTCTGTCTTATCTTAAACTTAGCTAGTTTACTAGATTACTGATCCAAACATACCACAGTACTTCTAACACTAAATCAAGATATTCTTACTTATCATACTTACTACAGCCACCATAATACCTTAAGGTCTCTAGGTAATCTTGACTAGTTCCCATATATACAATTAATCTCACAGAGGAAAGTTCATCAGAAAATATACCAAGATAGTATGCATAGAAAAAGCACGGGGAAGTTATCTTATGGCGGTAGAAAGGTGACTGATGGCGAGATGCCAGGTCAGGAACATTGCAGATTCTTCTTTGGATATTGTTAAGAATCTTTAAATATATAGCAGGAGCACAAGGCCGTATGTGGAATCGGTGTAGGGGTCATTCTACCCGGATTTCATGGGGAAAAATAAAATCCGAGTGCCGTGCCCACAGATACAACACAAAATTACAAACAACGCGACGAAAGGCTCTTAACAGAAAAAGAAGAGCAAGTTAAATATGGCAATAACATTTATACTATTTACATTTATGTACTTAAATATCAAAATTCAATGTTCTTTTCGTGGCAATGAAGAGACAAATAGTTTGTTCGAAATGATTTGCCGCAAGTGACGAAAACAGGCGGTATGTTACGCCAATGTGTGCGTGTCGCTGTGCGTAAAAAGCAGACGCTAATGAAACCTGTGTGACTGCTCACGATTACGTGTGGTAGCAGTGATTTTTAAAGAAGGTGAACAAAGAGAAAGGAGATATAACTTACTTTCTTTACGGCTTTGTATGTTTTTTAGTGTAGAAAAATCATCACTGACGTGTTGTCATGGTAACATGTGTCTATGTTGATGATCGAGACAGACACTGGTTCGCTGACTCTCTTTTGCCGATCTAATCGCTGACTGTTTTCGGCGAACCGTTTTCATCACCATCGCTCTGCTCCGAGTAATTATCTGAGTTTTTCGCGGGAATATAATGATTTTCTAAGCCAGGCATAGATGTGGCACAAGGCCGAAAGTATGGGCCACACAGTGGGGATCGAAGTCACTACTCAGTCGTAATTGATCTAACAAGACAAGCTTTCTAACCCTTACACCACGTCGAGGTGCCTTTTGCGCGCGAATATATTCAGTAACCCAGCCCTCAACCATTTTCCAGGTCATTTGGAATTCGACCGCACAGACTTCGGAGAAAACACATCCTATAACTTGCCTTATTAAACCAAATTCCAGAAATCACTTAATCAATTTGTAGCCCTATATCTATAGAAATGTAAAAAGTTTTAGTATGTACTGAATTAAGTAAGATTTATTTGTAGGTGTCTTTTACTTGTTTGTGCTTCACTTATTGATCGTAAAATTTAGGAGTTTACATCCTAGAGCAGTATTCAAAGAAAGGACTAATGGTAGACTTATAAATATGTAAGATTGATTTTGATAAGAAAAAACTGTTTAGTCTGACATCGACTTTATTAGCAACAGAATATTTTCACAAATCATTTGAATGATGTATCAATAGTTTCAAGGTTTGTTTGTCTGCACTTTTACGTTTTGAGCATACATGGAAAAGTGAAAAATGAAAATATTATCTTGTCTGCATTATCTCGATAAAGCGTTGTTATTAGTATTTATTTTTGACTTATCATTATTTGCGTTTTTTTTTTATTTTTTTATTTTTTTTTATTCTGTTACGATCTCTGTGAGGCTACCAAAAGTGTGAACTTCGACTTGGCGACATTCGAATCAAACAGTTATAGAAACTTATCTATTTGTGTAGTGTAATAATGTAAATAGTGCACATTTATATTTTGATAAGATTCGATAATGCCACTTTCAAGAATTTTCCGTTTTGAGTAAATTAATTTTGTTTGATATGTCTGACATTCTTAGATCAATGTTGAGGTTATTCCTGGGTATGACAAAGGCTTTTGATAAATTGTTGTATGAAATATATTTTTTTGTGTTTATATCTACGTTTTTTTTTGTTTTTTTTAATTATTGCAAGTTTCTCCAATGTATTGTGAGGAGTAGTCGTAACAGTTGATTTTATATATACCTGCTTCAGATTTACTTATGTATATTTTTGGTTTTAGTAATATCCATAATAGTTTGGGAGGTGATTGTAATTATTTTGATATTCTTAAGATTGGATAAATTGTTTGGGATAGTAGAGGTTAATGACTTAGTATATATATATATATATATATATATATATATATATATATATATATATATATATACATATAATATGATATATATATATATATATATAATATGATATACATATAATATGATATATATATATATAATATATATATATATATATATATATATATATATACTTTTTTATTTAGATTATCCTCATTGTTATTTTTGTTAATAATGTTATTATTTTTATTTTGTGGTTGTATATTTTGTATGACTTTCTCTTAGGATTTTGGATGAACTAATAAGGATATTGGAGGTTTATGAATTGGTGATTTCCCATTGTACTCTCCGGTTTTAATTTCAGAATAAAACTTTCCCTTAAATGGTTTCCAGCTGAACTCATATCACATTGTGCTTTAATCCATAAACACAAAGGAAGCGTTGGTTTCATGCCTTGAATAAAGTTATTTCCGCGAAAGTCAACGTTGGAGTCTTTGGAGAAATTTGAACTCGGTGCCTCCATTCAAAGTTCATCAATTAATCGTTAACCTACACACACAAACACACACATATATACACACATATTGTATACACACACACACATATATATATATATACACACACACACATACACGCATATATATATATATATATATACACACACACACACACACACATATATATACACATATACTCAAACATATATACACACACACACACACACACACTTATATATATTTTTTCTTTCTTCAACAAGCAATGTCTTTTTCAGTATGTATGTGTCCATCAAAGTGAGAGTAAATTTGATTTTGTTTAAAAATACAACGTGTGATATAAAACGTTAAATAAGGAGGTACATCCTCATTAACGCGAACAATATTTGTTTAGAAGATTTCTTTAAGTTTTTTTTTATGTTCAGTTTACCCTTTCTTTTCGTCGCAAAATTATTTTTTTAAGCATTTCACCCCAAGCAAGGCGGCAGTGCCACTAGTAGACAGAGAGTGAAAGTGAGAGAAAACACATGGGATTGAGGAAACGATAAAAGATAAACGGGGTTCACGTCAACACATGATGGCGCTTGACGCTGCACATAATTTTTTTGAAGATTGTAGTTATCGTGGAAGCAAGTAATGGGAAGGGAGTTCCACAGTCGGCGACTGCGAGAAAAGAAACCTTTGGAGTAGAAGTGACGGTTACATTTGACTATTTCAACAGTAAAGGGTGGGACCTAAATGCCAATCTAGTATCACGCATAAATTCATGTAGTTGGGCCACAAGGGGAAAACGATCATCAGGGTAGGTGCCATGAAAATATTTTCAAAAAAATGACATAGGGAATCCTCACTTTTGTGAGAAAGTGATTAAAGTCGAGATGCCAGGTTAGGATCGATTTCATTGCAGATCCTTCTTTGGATTTTGTCGAGAACAGCAGGAGCACCAAACCAAATATAGCAAAAGTATTCAATAAACGGACGAATGGTAGATTTATAGATTTGTAAGATGGACTCTTTAAAAAAACATTCTAGCACAACCCAGTGTAACAACTTTTTTTGCAGTATATGCAGCTGTTGATTCAATGTAGATGTTGGTATATTAAAAGATAAGTGAGTGAAAGCATTTTTTTAAATACTTATGTCCAAATCACGATTAAATGTTCGATTTTGTATAAACTATTTATCCAGTTTTGTCATTAGCATTTAATTGTACGTCCTGCATATTTAGATTTTTTCCTGATGAACGACTCAAACTTTTTACATTATTCTGACTAGTGTACTCATCTTTGTCGCCATATTTATTACAACGTTTCTGCCGTCGTAAGCTCCGGCCTCTTCAAATGGTTGGAATGTCGAACTAAAGCCTTTATTTCGCTGGCTGGGGTAGACTTTTCTAGTTCCAGGTGCCATGTTTAATGGTTCCCATATTGTATTCAATAATGAATACAATATGGGAACCAGTAATAAGGAGTGCCAGAGAAAAGCAATAATAACAGCAAAAATTTCAATATGAGCACTGGTAAAAAAAACGGTTAATGAAACAATGTTTATAATACCCAGAAATTCATACACAGATATCCTCAAAAACACATGGCACAGTGGATAAAGGCGTTGGTTAGATCCAAGGACAGGACACAAAGAATGTGAGTTCAATACCCGGATAAGGCTGTGGAATTAACAGAAGAAAACTGATAACTGACATAACTGACTAATTAATCATAGCAAGTGGAACCAGAACAGTCTATCCCAGTGAGCGAAATAAAGGTTTCGACATTCCAACCACTTGAAGAAGGCCGGAGCGGACAACATTGTAATAAATATGGCGACAAAGATGACGACAATAGTCTATAGATATATAAACAGAGACTCGAACTTTAACATAAAATATGCGCATATTAAAAAGACGATTTTATTTTGATTTTAATCAGAATTAGTCAGTTTTACAAGATTTTTATCAGGCATTTCCTTTACTTTTTGCTCACTGTGTCTATTTCCATAGCATTTATAGAGACACGGCAAGTGGCATCTCTGATTAAAACTCACCGGAATGTGTAAAAACAATTTGATTATCTTTCAGCGCAAATATTGACGTAGAGCTATCCGGAAATGTAATGCGGCATATTTGCCCGAGCAGCTCAAACAGAGCTAATGTTTACCGATTGAAGAAGCAAATCTTATCAAGTAAATATCAAATATGAAACATAATTTTATATATAAAAAAAAAAAAAAAAAAAAAGAAGAAAGGATTTCAAATAGACGTTTAATCTTAAATGGATTCAGGAATAGATTCATGTAAACATTCGGATCCATATATTGATTTTAATGACATCATCATACTGTATCTCCATTTTTTAATAAAAATGGACTTCATCGCCTTGTCAAAGACACGCAACAGATGGAAAAATATCATGATTGATAAATAAGAAAATATGAGGTTTAATGTACACAAATTTAAGAATTTATAATATCAATATCAATGGCATGCCACAACTCGATTTTATGTCAAATTGCTTCTCTTCGAAATATATAAATTTATCATTTTTAAAATTGTATATTTGGTTTCGTATCACTAGGTGGGATAGAAATCGCCTACCTTTTAATCATTACTTTTAAATAATAACTAACTGATAACACATTAACTGGGGATGACTGAAATTTCTCACTTTGTGGCAAAAATACGAGTGAGAAAATTTCTGAACGACTAATCACAGGCAAATGTCACATCTTAGAAAAAGGCTCTTAACTGAATGACTACAGTGTTTGTGTACAATATACTAATATATATATATATATATATATATATATATATATGTACCCAGGATTTGTGTATGCAGAATTAATTCCAATAACCAACAAATACAATTCTTAAAAGAGTGCTCAATATAGAGTAGAGTAAATACAATTATTTTTTCGAAAGTGATGATGTTGAACAACAACACTTGATAAGACACCAGAGGTGTGGAAACAAAAAATGGCTATTTTTGTAGAGATTTTATAATATATTTATGTTATACTTTTCTTATATACACATACTATAGGTCAGTATTTTCTAACCTATGACAAAATGGCCACAGAAAGTTTATAAATTTTTACTGAACTACAGCTTATAGACTACAAAATGGAAGTAATATTTACACTATAATTTTATGGGCAACAGACAAATTCTGAGTTCAAATTGGGCCATGAAATAAAAACGGTTGGGAACCACTACTATAGGTAATTAAGGTAACTATGTGTCATGTCCTTTCAGTGCAATTTCTAAAGAAGCAATGGAATTGTAATTATTCTAGACAGCGCATATATTTCCAGAATAAGATTTCCGGAATATCCAGTGTTATGATTTTTTGTAACTCAATCTTGCTCTGTCATAAATCGATGGCCTTTTATTAAAAAAATAATGAAAATCTATTAGTTTGTTTTTAGTCCTTGAAAATGGCACCCCGAAAGTGATAAATTTGATTTCACCAAGTACGCAATAAGAGTAAAAAATCAAAATATTCCAGAAGCTGTAATTTTCAGTTTTCTAAGGATGTAATTGGATAGTACTTAGTTTTTTAAGGAATTTTACAACTAAACAAACTTATAAATAAACAAAGACAATTTCTAGAAATTTCCAGAAAGTAATAGTACTGCAATACTTATATACAATTTTAGAAATTTCGTGTTGCAGATGGCATTTCAAAAAAAAAAAAAAAATAAGATAGATAGACTGAATTAAATGCTTCTTCATTATTTTTTTTAACAAAAAGTTTACTGAATTATGTTACAGGAAATCAATGATGCTACAAAAGTCAAATTATCATAAACCTATATATATATATATATATATATATATATATATATATATATATATATATATATATATAAGACCGAATGAAAGAGTAAGAGAAACCGGTTAGAACTTTGCCGGCCTGTTTTCATTTACTCATTCTATGCGGTTTAATACATAATTTTGCTTCAAAAATGGGTCTGCGTTATTTAATGTCTCCTATCTCCTGCAACCGTTCATTATATACAGAAGTAGTTTCTATCAGATCTAAGTTCCCGTTTTAAGGAGTCACTGTATCTCTTTTGTGTTTTTCACTCCCAGAATTCGTAGATTGAATCTAGTTAACTGAATAGTACGTACTTTAACGGACTACAGTCTGCTATCTTCACCATATAGTATCTAACATTTTGCAGCGGTGTTCGCGCTTTACCTGAGCACCGCGACGTTTTCTCCGAAGTGACTACCAGAACACTTTGAGAAATCGGCGTTGGCAATATTCAAATTAATTCTTCTCAAAGCATAGTTACTATTACCTCACAAACCTGGATTATCTTCTGTAAACAAGAATGGACGGTACGTTGGCTCTGACATATATTGTTTTTATGTCTTTGTTGAAGCCCTTTTTTTGTGAGTATATGGGAAGTGTGGAATTTCGGAAATATACAAAATAGGAGGCTCAAGACAAGCATGTATTTCTCACCTAACTAATTCAAACTATATAGCTGGATGACTCTGTGAGATTTCTTACCAGTATTTAATATTGGCAGCCAGGATTTTAAGATATGTTGTTGACAGCAGTGAGAGAAGGAACCTACACGAATACCTGCGGAATGTAGCGAAGGAAATCGAGAAAAAAAAGGACTAAACATCAACTTCAAGATGACACAATGCAATCCGAAGGAGCATTGGGATAGCGAAAGATGCCTTCCAATCGCTAAGCAAAGTATTAAGAAATTGGAAAATTTCGTGAAAAACTAAGGAAAGCGTTTTGAATATTTACCTAATTTCAGTCCTTCTATATGACAGGGAATGCTGGACAATTTACTCATTTCTGAAGATGTCTTTAATCAATAGAAATGTGGTTCTAAAGAAGGATGCTTAGAATGCCGTGGACTGAACATGTGGGCTAAAACGAAGGTTTCAAAAAAAAAAAAAAAAAAAGCTAAAAGGGCTCTTATACTTAACAACAGAAAGCGAGAGTTAGGAAAGATAACGAGGAGAGAAGGCAACAAACATTTTGGAAAACAGTGCATAACTTACTTATTAAAAAATAATAGCAGAATGTGGTTTAGGACAGATAACAAAAGGACAACATTTACTAAGAGCTACAAAGGACGGTTAATTGTGGAGAGCCATGATCGCCAATATACTGAAGAGATACGGCAAAAAGAAAAAAAGTGGGACGTGTGTCTGTGCGTACGCACAAACAGAGGGCTTACAGAAATATCACCGGTTCTCGTGCGATCACCGAAGTTAAGAATGGCTCAGAATTGGAAATCAAAGATCCGAGTTTTTTATCCCGTTATATTCACTTGCGCGCAAATACCACTGGAAATGGTCTGTATCCCCCTCTATTCCTCCAGTTATGTGTTAATTAGTTGGACTTGCATAAGGAAATCATTATCATCTTTAAAAAAAAGTCTTACATCTTATGGCTTTAAATACCGTACTATGGTTTGATCATCCATAAAATAAACAATCATTAATTGAAACAGATATATCTATTTTCGCATTTCATGCAGTGAGTGCCTGACTAAAAGATTACAAAGTTAACACTCCGAAATTAGCCCCAAGTTCAAATCACACCATACTCGATTTCTCCAGGATGTAATTTTTTTTTAATATCAGTCTGAGATGATGATCCCAATGTGCAGTAATTTTGAAAATTGTCTGAAAAACGTATCACAGGGCAACCCAACATTTTTGATTTCGGCTGTACAAGAAACTGTTTGGAAGCCGTCTGTGGTTATGGTAGCATGAATGGTAATGGAAATATCAGTCGTTTCCTTATAAGGAAACATTCGGCATTCATTAACCTAGCAGCTATTACTACCGTCGGTTAAAATTTATAAAATCTTTCTGATAAAGGAATTTAGGATAATTTTTAAAAAAACCAATAGCTGTTATAGCTCTTTGCAGTATTGATGTTTGGTGGATCCTTCCAAACCATTAATCTGAAGTAGTGTGAATTTTGATTATAACATTATTTTCTCTTCGTGTTGCATAGGATATCAATTTTAGCCCTAAACTGCACGTCCTGGGTATAACGATATACTACATCCGCGTCCTAGGTAAGACGATAAACTACGTCCAGCAGCAAGGCCTCTGATCAGGAGATTGTGAGGAGCGTGAAACCACCTCTTAATTGCTGGTGTTCCCAGGTCCACTCTGACTCAGGGTGGTAGCACCTGTTAGGGTCCCAGCTATGGGCAAATAGATAACCCCGATACTGGGGTAAAAACACTATGAAAATGTAAAAATAGTTTCCAATACCAGAAATACTCTGTAAAAAAAAATATTACCAGAAATATATTTTTGAAGGAAAAATATTACCAGAAATAGATTTTGACAAAACAAAATATTACCAGCAATAGAAATTTTTCGGCTTTAAATAACCCTTTGAGGTTGATAAGCCGTAAAACAAAACAAACCAAAACTAATCTACGGCTACTGTTGAAGATCCTCAAGTGATGTGGTTTCTATTAATTAGTACAGTTCTTTGGTTGTGATTCTGTAGCACCAGTCATCAATTTTCGGAAAAAGGATGATCCTCGCCAAGACTCATAGAATCCACTGAAAAATATTTTTAACCATTGATCTGAGAAAACGGGTGTATAGCGCTAATATATAAATGTGTAAATTTCTAATTATTTTAAGGTTGGATCTTTTTTTTGTTTTTTTTTTTATTTATTTTATTTTATTATTATTTTTTTTTTCTTTACTAACATTAATTATCTTTGGGGAATTGAAACCAAAAAAAAAACAAAAAAAAACAAAAAAAAAGAAACAGAAAACACACAATTACCTTCCGTGTATCCGACGAGTAACCACATAAAAAAGAAAAAGTAAAAAATTCCTCGTAAACAATTTAAATAGAGCTCACACAATTGCGATTGGCTGTTGGTCAACTTCCAATCAAATGCGTGACAGAGGTTGTAGGGTTTGCCTAATATAAGTCAGTGTCTGCAGGCTGTTAATTTAGATGGGGGTGGATAAGGAACTGATCAGCTCTGATGGGGTCGACTTGGTGAGAGGAGTATGATGTTTGAAAGACCCAAAACTGCCCAATGACTAAATTCAGAACATCACTGACAACGTCCTCTAGCGCTAAAGAGCGTATATTCAAAGATATTTCTTAACAGTTTTTGCACCATGAATGCCAATCATATGATGAGTACACGTAAGAACATAAATCAAGTTTTCAGCTTAAGGTTTTGATTTTGTAACAATTTGTGATTTGGGGCGAAATTACCTCGAGTGCACGCTATTCTATTCGTAGGATAGGAAGTAAGAAAAGTTTTTGATTTTTCTGTTATGAATCAGAGGAATACGGAAATGTTTATTGTCAAATGATCTGGATTAGAAAAATTTTTTTAAAAATCTAAGGAATCACTGCGTACGGCATTGCATAATGGATTGCAAAACAGAAAAAAATAATTGAATATATTTCTTTACAAAGGAAAAATGCAACTTGCGTAAAAATGTTGGATAAACATGCATCAAACTTCAAAGAAAGCATTAAAATATTCTCATAGGTATACGCGCATTCGTAATAACGCGAACACCCAAAACACACACACACACACACACACACATATACATATATATATATATATATAAAATCCAAGTCGATCCTAGTAATATCATATATGAAAACTGATGCACAAAAAGAGCTCAATGTATTTATTATAACAGAGCATATAAATTACACGATAAAATCCAAAATTACTTCATATGGGGAGGAGAGATATCTATTTCAAAAACGCGAAGTACGTTAGTCTTATTCAACCCCGGTATCAATATATATATATATATATATATACATATATATATATACATATATACATACATTACAGGTAATAAATCCGTTGGTATATAAATCCAAGTAATATCAAATAATTAAAACTGAATTCACAAAAAAGAGCTCAATGTATTTATTATAACAGAAAAGTATAAATTACTCAACCAAAACAAAAAAATAAAAAGCCTTATTTATATATATATATATATATATATATATATATATATATATATATATATATATAATATAATTGTTTCAACCAATATTGAAGTCTGTTAAATTTATTCCTGATAATGTATGCAGTTCATACACCGGGGTTAAATAAGGGAATATGTACTTTTATACAATAAATAATTATCTATCCCCATATGAGGTAATTAAAGATTTAAATTTTAAATATATATATATAGTATTACATTCAGATTCACAAATCTAAGATTAAAAAGAGTTTTAAAAAATATTTCTTGAAATTTTTATTTTTAATTTTAATGTAATAGTTTAAAATTAATATTTCCAATATGCAAAATTATTTACTGTCTTTAAATCTAATTTAAACTGACTAGAAGGAGTTCTTTCGTGCTAAATGAATTAAGCACCATTTTAGTCCGCGTTTATCGCAAAGGAAATCTCTTTATTATAATCTTTTTCATAAAGTTCGTGTGCACTTTAAAAAATTTATAACTTTATTTGTATTTGTGATAGAAATAATTTGTAAAATGAATTAGAAAGAAGTAAAGCTATATTTTTTAAAGTTTTGTTGAAATTTTATTTAAGTTTCCACATGTCCTCCATTATTAGCAATACAAAGGGTAATATGATTTTGCAGTTTACGGAAAACATTTGCCAGCTGATTTAAAGTAATGCCTGAAATGACATTAGTTATTTTAGCTATACTTAAAACTAGGTACATTAAACTTTATAACATTTTTTACAGATTATTTCTATCGCAAATAAAAATAAAGTTATATTTTTTAAAGTGCACACGAACTTTATGTACACCCTGTATACTTTGCTGATCTTTATTTGAGTAATGCTAACTGATGTAAAGTATAATTAATCTGAATTGAAAGAAATATCATTTACTTTAAGTTTAAAATATCAGAGAAAAGTATTAATAACACAGTAGTAACTGTTTAGTTAAGATTTTGATAGGTGGATGTTTATGTAATGTTCTCGGGGACATATCTGCAAAACATAATTGAAACATAATGTAAGGACCTTGAATTATCACATTTAAGTACTCAGTAATATTAAACATTTAGGAATATTTTCTCCTTAATCTCATCTTTTATAAATTTTAGATACTTTGGCTTTTTACTATAGTTATTGCCCTTATTTTCTTATTATGACCCGCATGAACTTCCGTATCGACAAAAATCAGCACGTTTATGCATATATAAACAGGTTGAAAATTATTTTAAAAATATTGGTGTTTGTTGAAATGTATTAAGCAATTTCTGATTAGTAAATATAGTTTTACTTAATAATAATATCATCTAAAAAGATTAAATTAATACGGCATCTTTAAAGATTTAAAATTTAATAAGTTATTCTAACAAAATTTTAAAAAGAATGTAAACATTTCGTGTAAAAATCATTATTCATCTAAAATTGATTGTATTAAAACAAAAGTGTATTTAATATATCTTATGTATTAAAGCAATTAAAAGCTTTACTAATTAAATAACTGTTTTATTGCATTGTTTTATTTTACGATTCATCGCAGATATTCGGTAAATGATCATACTATTAAAAAAATGATTTATATTCATCAAGTAGTTTTGAATTTAACTAATATGAATATTAAGGCGATGCAAAACTTAATTTCGTAAAATTAAATAAATGGGGGGGGGTAACAAATGTAAAAAAAGGTTTTTTTAAAAAATTAAAGTTTTTAAAAAATTAAAATAAGTTCATTCAACTGTGAATAAGTCCCGAAATTATTTGTCTCTGTTTTTACCACAAAAAAAGACGTATTAATTTCCTATACTAATCTGTCCCGACCTCTCATGCGAGAAAAGCAAGATTTTCTTTAAAAATTCGAGCGTGATATAAAGGTTTAAAATATTTAATTAAATATTCAAAAATTAGTCTAGCCTTTTCTCACACATGCACATTTTATATATATATATATATAGAGAGAGAGAGAGAAAAAAATTTAGAGTTAAGTAATGAAAATGTTGGTCAGGAGGATGAAATCCTTAGAGCCTAATGTTAAGAATATAATTCAATTTAAAAAAAAAACAGGCCCTTTAAAAAAGCTTCATTGCCGTTTTTTAAAGTGGTTATTTTCATTAAATTCAAATATATATATATATATATATATATATAAATAAATGGTTGATAAATATAAAATTTTGTTGATACTATCTCTTACATAGACACAGAAATAGAAATCAAATTTGAGTTCTCGTTAAAAATATTAAATCAAACCTTTACCGAAGATATGTTTATACACACATATTTTATAGAAATATATGTATATATGTTCCTGGTGGTTTATGTATCATCTACTCGGTTTTATGCTTCACCAAAAGATTTGTCGACACATCTTTCTTTTTACGGCGCATGAAATGATTTATATATGACCATAAAAATTAAAAGCAAGTTATATATATATATATATGGAAAATATAAAAATAAACGCTTTCAAACAAACCGAAATAGAAAATCTAATGGAAAGAAAGATGGCGAACAGAAAGTGAGAATGCAAGAAAAGGCTAAAACAAAAAAAAAATAGTCAATATTTAAGAAAAAGAACACAATGAAGCAATTCGCTCGGCCATAAATTTGCAAACCGCATGCTGTACTGCTTGGCATTCGCGCCGGAATTTCTAATACGACATTATTATTGTGTTGGATTTCAGTCTGAGGACATTGCAATGGATTCGGAAAGAGTTGGATTAGTCTGATGGTGATGACGAAAGTGTTTGGAGAGATCACTTGTGATAG
>CAHIKZ030002776.1:175000-240000 GCA_903632075.3 Acanthosepion pharaonis
ACATTGTCCAAACATAATGTTTATTATTTATTTATCCTTAAATCCTTCCTCAAAAAAGGGTTGAAAAATATTGGAAGTGTTACGTTACTGATTTTGTGTTTTAAACTGACGGAGATTGAGATTATGGTGGACATAATGTTACAAGAAGTTTAAGAATTGTGACATATTATTATCATCAACATTATATTTCAATTTCTGCTATGGTTACAATACTTTCCAAGTCTACCGGAAGACCTAAAGGCAGGTACTGCTGTTTTATTATTTAATATTTACATTTTTTTGATTTGATTTTCTAACAATTTTTTTCTTTGATTTCTGGCGTTTACACATTTCTTTCCGGGTCCCGCTTTTTATAGGGACCTAAGGTTAGAAATGGCGTCATGACACTTTCCACTGACAAAAAAAAAAAAAATTAAATTACATAGATAAAGCCCTTCGTAAAGTGTGGGCTGTACTTGTCAGAACAATTTTTTGTATCTCCTTGAGGCATGGACTTCCAGGAATCCCTTCAATTAGTCTACTGCAATCTTTTCCAACCAGTCCTAGGGCTCCAACTACAACAGGGATTGTTGATGTTCCCATATGCCACATTTTCGAGATTTCTATTTCAAGGTCCTTGTATTTTTTGACAATTTTTTGAATATCTTCAAAGATACATTGCAGTCAGCAGGGACTGCCATATCAATAAGGAGGCACCGTTTTTGTTTGTGGTCTTTAATAACAATATCTGGGCGGTTGGCCTTGATTGTTCTGTCAGTGTGTATTGTGTAGTCCCATAGAATTGTAACAGGTCCTATCTCCGTAACCGGGTCTGGGTGGTGTTCATACCAGTTTCTTTCAGTTTTCTTCCCATAGAACTTTGGACATAGAGATTTTCCAGTGCAGATATTGGCCCACTCTGTCATGTCGGGTTTTATATTCAGTGGGTTTGCCAATGTTTTATACAACCTGATACAAGATGATCAATCGTGCATGGATATTTATCATCAGAATCTGCATTAAAAGGGCTGACACAATATTTTAGTACTATATAAAATAATTTTTAGTTAGCAAAAGTTTGGTCCTCATTGCAGCAAGGATAAAACCTTCAGTTTGAACTTTCAACCCTGCAACGTAGCCACTGATGGGCACAGATTTAATCTACGTCTGTATCTTCGGTACCCTAGTATTGGCCATGAAGCGGTTTATCTTGCCATCGCTTCTGTATCTGGTCGGTTGCATCGGTTTCTTTGATTCTTTTTTTGGTATTTTGTAAGTTTAAGCCGGTGTTTTAATTCATAGTTTTCTCTACGCCCATTTGAAACTCAATTTTGAATATCTTTGATTTCTGAATTACGGTGAAATTAAATATTTAATACAAGTTTATGTTCCTTCCGCATACCATTAAAGTCTTCTGTAGTGAAAAAATATTTTTGGATGCCAGTAGTTGTAGTTTTGTAGGATAGTTTGAATAAAAACTAATTAAGAAAAAAAAAAAAAAAAGATCTATACATATTAGACGATCATTCATCAGCTTTCGGGATGTCATCGGATGCGATAGCAAATCTTACTCGTTTTGGCGTACATTCGCTTAATTTCATATGGTCTTTTAAGAACATTAAAGTTGTATTTAACCACAGGGATTGCCAATGTGTTTATGGCTATTTGATAAAATTTAAGTTTAGTTCAGCTATTTACGTAAGTTAAATTACTTTTTTAAAATGAATACTGAGGAATATTTTTTCCTTCATTTGGAAAAAAAAATATCCCAGATATATTCCTGAATAAATTATATATAAAATATTAGTGGGAATTTTATGACAAAATTAATTCAATTAAAAACAAAACAAATAATTTTATTTTGCAAATAAATGTTCTTTTGCAATTTAAAAATTTCCTGAAGTCTATATGTTATTAGAATATTTGAAAAATTATTATTATATTGACCATTATTAGGAAGAATCAATAATATATATATAAAAAATAAATATATATATATAAAATATGGATATATATATATTATATATATATATATATATATATTAAAATATAAAAAAATGGGTAATTAGTTATATCTAATTCAATAATTACATTTTGTATCAAATTACCTAAGATCAAATTAAACTATTTTAAAAATAATAATATATTTTTATCATTTGAAAATTAAATAAACACTTCTTCATGAGAACTGAGAACATATGTGCTAATAAAAGAAAAAAATTTTGTTAAATAAAAATATATATATATATATATAAATAATATATTTAATTTTTGGTAATAAAATTATTCAACATTTTTTTAAAAATGTACGTATATAAATTTAAATATAAATTATTTTCAAAAAAAAAATTCATTTTAATTGACTTTTTTATATGTTTAACTCAATCTTCTTTTTATATATATATATATATATATATATATATATATATATATATATATATATATAAGTTTATATATTTATATATATGGAATGTGTGTTTTTATCAATGAAGTTAAATATATGTATAAATATATAATATACTTGACACCTGCAGTCACAATAAAAATAAAAAATATAAAAATTGCAGATGTCTGAGATAGCATATATTAAAAGGAATATATTAATAATTATTTAAATTTAAAAATTTGAATATATTATTTTTGTTTTTATATAAATTATTTTTCAATATATGCAGGAAGTTGTTGTTTTTTTTTTGTAATGTTTGTATTTTATAAATATCATTAAAATTTATTCCATACAATTTCCAAAATTATTGTTTAAATGATTATATAAATTATATATATAATTTGAATATTTCGTAATTATATACAGGATATATACTTGTTGTTAAAATATTGATTTTCATAACTTATTTACGTTTTATTTATTTCATACGGAAAAAAAAAATATATCAATAAAATTCAGAAAAAAATACATATATAAATTTTACTGAACCATGATAATACTATCATGTATATACGGATTTCTGTAAATTTAATCGTGGATTCACTGAATTAGCATATATTTATATATATATATATAAATATATATAGTAATATATATATATTTATATTTATATATAATATATTATATATATATATAGAAGAATTATATAATTAGATTGAATCTGTATTTATTATTTTATGCAAGTTTTAAATTTTAATTTTTTGCGTTAAATAACTAAATTATTGAAAAACACTAACATTAAATATTCAAGAAATCTTGCACAAAATAAATACAACTTGTCCATTAATCATTCAAACCAGCATTCCTTTTGATCCTCTGTTGAATACATATTTGAAAAATTTATTATTTTTTTTGAAAACATTAAACAGAACACACACAAACACTTAATTTGGGAAAATGATATATATATATATATATATTATTGACTTTAACATCTGTTCCAAAACACGGTATGACAATGTAAAAATCAGCTTTTAGACTTGTGACATTTATATATGATTATATAAATATTAAAATATATATATAAATATTTTTAAATTTTTTTGTTGAAAAATATTTAATTAAAATTTGTTTGTTTATAGGAAATCATATGTATCGGAAAGTGGATTGGTTGCCTTAGAAACCACAAAAAATCAAAACAAATTTTTGTTTAAAAACATTATCACAAAGAACCATGCAGGTTATATAAATTTAATATACTTCTATTGCATTAATATACACATTCATCATCTAATCAATATTTTTTTTTAATATTATCTATATATATATAAATATATATATATATATATATATAAATATATAGTTTTTTTGATAACCATTTTTCATCAAAATTTTTTTAGTGTCATTAAATGACGATTTAAGTTTTTGGGAAAGCCAGAAAATTTTACGATTAAATTACTTTTGGAAAATAAATCCTGGTAATTTTTTTCAAAAAGTTGAGGATTTTAATAAAACAATGGTAAAAATTTATTTACGTGATTTTAACTGTTTAAAAACAAAAATCAAATTTTTATTTTCATTTCATTTTAACATCTTTTATTTATTCCATATTCTTATACAAATATTTTTAATGGTTTGAAAAAATTTATAACATTACAATGGATAATTATTTATTTTCAATTTTTTCTTGCAATTTATGATTAAAATGAGAAAAATAAATTGAAATATAAAAGTTTAGAATAAAAATAAGATTTATTCAAGATTAAAAAAAATTTAATTTATTTCAATTGTTTTTTTTATGATTATTGATTTATTTTTCCCAATTTGAAATTTAACCATTATTCTATGTAAATTAAAACTATTCTTGGGTTTTTTCAATGCATCCAGATAAAAATCGAACCTGGACTTTTAAACTATTTCTGCAATATTCAAACCAAATATAAATATATATATATAAATATATATATATATTTATAAATATTCGTTTCAAAAATACTTTCAAATACTAATTTAAATTTATAATACACAGTATTTTCTATCTGCTTAGATATATATTTGATTTTCCAAAAAGATTGAATCAAATATTTTGGTTTGACTATTTCTCCAAATTGGGGAAATATTGTCCAAACATCATTTTTGAAACTTTACCATTGGTATATGACAAAATATAAATATATTTTAATAAAAAAATTTATATATATATATATATATATGTTATGTATATATACATATATTTAATTATTATTATATTTATTTATTTATAAATTTATATATATAGACAAAACCAAATTTATAAAAACAGTTTTTGAATGGACACACACAAAATTCTTCATTTACATATATATATATTTATATATTTATTATCAACCGTTTAAATTTAAAGGCACATCAAAAAATTATTGTTTATATTCGCAAAAGTGAAAACAAAATGACATATATTTTAAAATTTATAAATAACAAAATTATCACAAAACTATCTTGAAATCGAGCCCTTCTTTAAATTAATTCATATGAACTTTGGCTTCAAACTATATATATATATATTTTGTGTTCTCATCGTCATATATGTCTATCTATATATATATATATATATATATATATATATATATATATATATATATATATATATATATACAGTAGCGTCCAAAACTAAGGGACAAAATTTTAAAACCTAATATTTGTTAGAAATAACAACTGTGAAAAGCTGAAATTTTGACAACTGGTAGTCGTTATCATCCATAATAACATACTAAAATTTGAATCATTTGCAAAGGATAGAAAAAGAATTATAACAATTATTTATTTATTTTCAAAATAGGATCGTCCAAAAGTAAGGGACAAAATTGAGAAAAACAATGTAAACAGTATGCTATAAAAATAAATAGACAATCAATATAAAGAATAAGTCTTACTTAGTCATTTGTAAACGTTGCATCATCTTCGGCACCATGGCGAATCAGTTCAAAAAATCCTTGATTACTAATTTTGAGACCATTCTTCTTGAAGCTACACAAAGGAAATCCACACCATTAGAGAGATTTCAGAGAAACTTGAAACGTTCCAAGAGTGTTCCAAAGGGTTTTAAATCCTACAATGATACTGGCAAAATAGTTAGTGGTTTTAAAACCGGCAGATTTCAAAAAACTTTGCAAGAGAAGATAAATAATGCAGCGTATGTCATTAAAGGACATGGGGTTTTAAGTCTTGCACAGAAATTAAAAGGGAAATGAATAGTACCTGATGGCACAAATGATGTCAAGACAGACTGTTTTATAGACGACTGCAAGCGTTTAGGGTTGTTTAATCGGACAAGAGGGAAGAAACCACTTGTTAGTTCGAAAATATTCCAAAGAGATTAGAGTTTGCAAACAGGTAGTTTAATTTGGACATATGAAAATTGGGCAAAAGTATTTTTCATTGTTTTTGAAATCATTTTTAATTAATTTGGAAATGATGGAAAAAACAATGTAAAAGAGACGTTTTGGTGAATTTTTATGTCCAAAGTACATACTGTAAGAAAACTGTAATCTCTTTTCTTATTATTCTTCATGGTATTTGGAATGTTTTCTAGCCAAGGTACAATTAAACTTGTCCTATTTACAAACTCGTGTAAACAGTCTGATCTATAAAAACATTGTTCAAGATCATGTTACTACAAATCATACAGAATTCAGGTTTGAAGGGCTTAAAATGCAAGATAATGCCCCATGTCACAAGGCAAAGGTGGTAATGAGTTTCTCTTGCGAGCAAGTTTTTGGGGTCTTATGGTTTTAAAACCACAAAGTTTGACTTAAATCCAATAGAAAATCTTTGGAAGACCTTTAGTGAAACCCTGAAATCCCACAACACTCTTGGAACGTTGAAGCTTTTCAAGAAGAATGGTCTAAAATTAGTATCGAGGATTGTCAAGAACTGATTCGTTTTTGCGTTTCGAAGATGTGCAGCTGTCAACGTTGAGAGCAAGGGCTCATTCTTTAAATATTGAACATGTATTTTTATTATTTTTTGTTGTTTTTACATTGTTTTTCTCAATTTTGTCCCTTACTTTTGGACGTTCCAAATTTGAAAATAAATAAATAATTGTTATAATTCTTTTTTCTATCCTTTGCAAATGATTCAAATTTTAGTATGTTATTATGGATGATAACGACTACCAGTTGTCAAAATTTCAGCTTTTTCACAGTTGTTATTTCTAACAAATATTAGGTTTTAAAATTTTGTCCCTTAGTTTTGGACGCTATTATATATATATATATACACACACACACACACACACATATATATATATATATATATATATATATATATATATATATTAAATTTTTATAAAATATTTTATATATATAAATTCATACTATCAATGTTTAGTCATCATAGCATTTTATATATATTATATATATATTTGATACACACTTTCACATAAATATATATATTTCATATATAAAATATAAATTGTTGTATTATTTGATGACTTCAAATTAGAACAGTTGACCAAATAATTTAATTATAACAAGAAAAACAATTTTTTGATGGTTTGAAATGACAGGTGTGGAGAATATGCTGGTAATTTTAGAATTTTTTTTTTTTATATGTTGAATTTGTAATGTAATTAGAGATGTATCTCACACAGCAAAATTAGAATCTTCTTCAGGAATGGTGAAATGAAAACGGTCAGGACTCATTTTTAATGTATCATTCAAACCTTACGATTAATTTCAAATAGTTAATTTTTACGCCGGTTACAACTAAATCATAAAGAATTATTTTACAATTACCAAATCTCAAAGAACAATTTGGTCAATTTTGTTATGTTTAAGTTGAGATGTTGTAGGAATGTTCTAAATATAGTTGTTCGAATTTTTTCTCTTGGTTTTGGGCTATAAATCTTTTTTTCAATTTACCATGTAGCCGTAATGGACTGGTCCTCGTCGCAAGAAGTAGGAAAAAGACAAAGACAAAATGCTAACCAATGTTCAATAGTATAATTTTATATATAACCCATTTTCCATTTTTCCTAAAATTCATGACATTCTATATTGACTATTCAGATTTTCACAATTTCTAAGATCTGTGTTCTTCTTTAGCTTTTCTTGGCAACCAATGCAATTTTGATTTCATTATTTTGCATCATTATCATAAGCTGGTCATATTTATTTTTTAAATTCAGTTGTACATTTTCTCAAATTATTTTAAAAGAAAATTATTTACAGGTGTATATTCAGCCATGATTTCCCCCAAAAATCACTTTTCTATAAATTTTTTAAATAGTATGCATATACAAGCTTTTATTGTTTTGAGCAAAGTAGTAACATTTTTTCACATGTTTGAATTTGATAATATTGAAAACTTTTGAATCAACTTTTAAAAGTGATAGAATTAGTTCTTTTTAAAAAATATATAAATATCACTGATTTTAATGATTTTTGGTTTTCTGTCAGCACAATGTAATTATATTTGTTTTCAAATATTTTGTGGACCTTTTGTTTTCAAAATTAAAAGAAATTAATAACACCAAAAAACAAGCTGTTTGAAAGTGTTTTAGTTATTTCTTCTTCAAAATAAATAATCCAATGGACAATTTTTGCTCTTAACACAAAAAATATAAGAATGGTGGAAAAATTTTGTTGTTAAAATAGGAATATAAATTTATTGTCATATTATGTTCAAAAAACATGTTTAAAGGAAAGCTTGTTGTTCAAATATATATTTATATATAGAATGATCATTAGGTTTTAATAAATTGAGTCCCTGACGATTTTACAGGTTGTTAACTAAGTGTGTCCATGGGAAATACAATGGGTCCCAATAAAGTTTCTTATGTTTCAAATATTTTGTGTTAATTTATTTATTTTTGGGTAAAATGTTTTGGAAAGGTTTTAGTTTTCTAAGAAGATATTGCCCCCAAAACAATTTTGATCCCATGCTGAATCACTTAAATCGACAGAACAACAATTTTAAAAATTGAAATTAATAAATTGATTGGTGAAAGACGGTATTTTTATTATTTTACAGTTCAATAGAAGAAACTATATTTTTTTGAGTTTGTGACAGAACAAAAGTTTTTAAATTGACAGAATTTAGTTCATTTTTCATCTGGGAAGATGATATCAAATAAATTAAAAAAATAACCAGGAAAGCGCTTGTCGGTCATTATTCATTTCCTTAGTTTTTCCACTAGGCACAATGAAAGAAGGAATTCCTGGGAAAGAAAGGAAAAAGAACTATTGCCTTTGTATTTGAAAGGTGCTGTTTATTCTTAAAATAATGGTTTTGTGCGTTTTACGGAGACCGTAAAATTTCGGTGTTCTGGGGTGATATTCTATGAACTAGTAGCAAGATTGTCAGTTATGTGCCATGGATGCAGAACATGCATTACGCATCATTTATCTTTCAACACATGGACACACACACACCCGTATTATGTTTGCCATTTCTTTGTGAAGCGGTAGACCAGTTTATAACCTATCTATATATATCATTTAATTTACCAATAGCTTATTTGAGAAAAGGTATTAGATTCCAAGTGAATGGACATAAGAATTTGAAACATGAGAATTCCTTTGTAGAACCTGTTGGAATCATATTTTTAAATAAATCATCTTCATATTTATGGGTTACTTTTATACATGACGTTTTTTTAAATAATAGTAAAACTGTAAAGAATGTTTAATTATTTTCTTAAAGTTCTTTCCTATTTTCTATATATTTTTAACATTGCACACATATATATATATATATATTTGAACATTTAATATAAAATTCTAGAATTTTATATATCAAACTTTTTAACGAAAAAAACCTTGTACAACCATTCAAAAATTTGTTGTTGAATAATATTCATTATAAAAAAAACTTAAAGTTTTAAAATAAGAAAAATATTTTAAAATAAATATAATTTTGCTTTGTTTATTTATGGTCATAATCCCCGAAAATGAATCATTGGTTGAGGCCTCCAGGATGTGAACAATGGGTAGTCAAAGAAATGTTTCTTGAATTTTGAATAATTGGATTATAAATTAAAATTATTTATCAAGAACAGGAATTGATTGTGGAAAAAGATTAAAATTCTTTTCGTTCTTCCATTAATTCATAACTCAAAAAAACGTTTGCAACAAATGCATTACATATTAAAAAAAAATAGTTGCTTGTTTTTTTTTGATTAGAGACAGATGGAAAAGTAATGATTATTTGATATTGTTCGGTTTAATTGAGAAATAAATATTTTGTTCTAAAGAAATATATTTAATAAAATATTCATAAAAAAATAGGAAAGAAAATCCATCATTGAAAATATAAAAACAAATAATTTGAAATTGTTAAAGAAAAAATAAAAATATAATGAAAGTTAAAAGAAATAAAAATAAAAATATTTAAATAAAGTAAAATGGTAAAAAATATAAAAAATATGAAAGAAATAAAGAAAGATTTAAAACTTTTTCAATATGAATGAAATAAAAGAAAAAACATAATTTTGTATTCAATACATTTAAAAAGAAAAATAAATAATAAGCAAGAAAAAATAATAATTTTAATGTTAAAGGAATAAAGAAAAAATGATTTATTTTATAATATGAAATAAATCCTTAAATTTTTTAATGAAATATAAATAATATTCAAAAAAAATATAAAAATATAAATAATAAGAAAAAAAATAAAATATAAATTTTTTATTAATATGCAAAAAAAAATAAAAATAAGATGCAAACAAATATTAACAATAAAAATAGAATGAAATTGAACGAAAGAAAGAATATCGAAAGATAATCCAAAAGAATAACAATGGATGTCCATTGTCCAAAAGATTCAGTGAAATGGTAAACCAGATGAACTTTAAATTTATATTTATTTGTACAAATATAAAATAAATGACCTGACTCTGAACTTCTGGTGATTTTCATTCAAAGTAGTGTAAATTTTGAACATGTAACAAGAAACTATTCTGTCGTAATTGTTGTTTGCATGAAACCCTTCTTCACTGTTACAAGATCATAAATTGAATAATTTTAAAATTTAATAAAAATTTAATGAGGTTAACATCTGGGTATTCAAGTTTGAATCGAACTCACTACTCAGTCTTAATTGATTTAGTCTGACAAGCTTGCTGACCATTGCACCATATTGATGTGCCCCAGCATTCATACTTATTATTGTTATTGTAATTTTCTTGGGCTCAAAAAATTAAGATTAAATAATATTTATTTCTTTAGAGAAGAATTTCCACGTGATTGCATTGGCAGAGGGCCAGAAGGATCATATTCAATCATTAAACAAAGAATTAAAAATATAAAAAAAATAAAATTACGAAATAGTAAAATGTACACGTATAACTTTAGTACGCCAAAAATAAAATGAAAAAATTATAATCAAAATGTATAGACAATTGCTCTTTAATCAATAGATAAAAAATTAAATTTTGCTCATCGTTAACTTGTGCTATTCTTCCACTGTAATTGATAGAAATGAAATCTTAAATTTAATTTTTTTTCTAATTCTTTAAATAACAATAGGAATTTTGAGAAAAAAAAAATCATTTCTTACTACTGATCGTTTTTGATATACATGGTTTCATGAATAAACCATCGTCTAAATTACGAAAAAGTGAAAATAACACTGACTTCTCATTTTAACAGATATATTTATCAAAGTTACGCATAAATATCTTGAAATACTAAAGAGTAAATTTCTTCAATAATGTCGCTATTGGCTTCAACTACGGCCTCCAGACGATTTCGGAATCTCCTGCAGCTCTTCTGGGCGGTCTCCTTATTTAAGTGTGTAAATGCTGCGATAATCCTTGCCTTCAGTTCATATTTGATAATCCTATCTCAGATGCGCCCTACATATAATAATCAAGGCTTTTGCAATCTGGGGAGTTAGATGGCAAGTTGTTAGGGGGTGATGCGGTCGCAGAAATTGTCTGACAGCCATGACTGAGTTCTCTTGCTTGTGTGATATGGTGGAGAGTCCTCTTGGCAGACATAAGGTCTTCTAGCAGCCACTCTTGACCCAGGGCATCACTACCTCCTCAAGGCATTTGATTTCGGCCTCCATGTTTTAATCAGAGGTCCTCATTAACAAATTCTGGAGTTCTTTTCTCATTAGAACTTATGAGAGTGAGTTTTCTTAGCGGGACAAAAGCTTTCGAAGTTAAAAGATAGTACATCAAGAGCTTTGGAGGGAAACAATCATTATCTCTTGTTTCTGTTCAGTGTGATGTCAGATTCTTCCTCAATGTGCAGTGTACCTTCAGGACTTTGGCAATCATAATTTTCTATAATTTCTTTCCATTATTGCTCTTAATAAATACTACATTTTCTCATCTCCCCATAACTCTGTTCTGCCATCTATTTACTCAAACTCGCTTGGAAGGTTACGCCTTGTTTTCCTTAGTTCATCTTGCCTTCAGTCTGTCTTGTGAATATCAAATTCCTCAAGCCTTCTCTCCTCGTTATATACCCCGGGAATTTCAACTGTCTCTTTTTGATGTTAAATATAAAGCTCCTTTTTGTTTCTATTTTCTCTAAAACTTCGTAATTGCTCACATGTTCGGTTCATGGTATTCTCAGCATCTCTCTGTGGAACATTATTTCTGTTGCTTCAAGTCTCTTCTTCATATGTGAGAAGATTGTCTAAAATTCACTGCAAAATAGGAGGGCCTTAGTCTGTGGTAAGTCAAATATTTGACACATTTCTATGTCTCAATAGACAAACACCAACGTTTAAAATTGTTCTTTTCTTGCAACCCTGAAATTAATATAAGTATATAAAGATGTGTTTTCTTCTTTTAAACTAAATTATAAGTTAAATAGTACAGAGAAAAATGCAGAAAAAAAAACAAAGTTAGCAAACGCTATAAAAAAAAACATGCTTCTACTTCTTGGCTTATCACAGTGCTGATTTTATTAACTGCGCATTTAAGTTCTCCAACTTTGACGTTCTTTTCTTTGTAAGGCATTAGCGTTTGTAATTCTTCCGTATATACTTTTAATTACTTCGCCACCAGCAAAACTAGCGTCAATACGCAGACGATATTCACCCACTTAATTTAAACATGAGAAACAATTTGATTGGCTCTGGTGTATTTTATTGCATTATTTGATTTTATAATAGAATTACTGCTCTCTGACCTGGCTTTGTCTCGTCTTAGATGTTTGAAGATTTATTAATTATTTTCTTTGGAGTCTTAATTTTTAGCCCTACACACCAATTAAGAGCTCGAATATTTCACTAGAATTAAAAGGTGCAAAAAGCTGTGCTAATAAATGTCGGAACAAAGTTCCATTATAATTACATGTTAGCTATGTGCAGTTCAGTGGTTAGACAAGGAAATCGACCTGATGTATATTGCTTGATATCGATTTTAGTGCGCAGGTCAGTGTTTTCACAATATAATTGCTATCAATCAATCATATATTTATAAAATTTTCAGGATATAATTTTTCACATGTTATAAAAGTCAATGAATATCCGTCTATATTTCTGAAATGAGGTATTATGTACACCGTTTAAATTATTCGGAGTATTGTCCTCATCTTTATCGCCATATTTATTACAACGTATCAGCTTTTCAGTATCTGTCTATATTTCTGAGATTAATTATTATGTACACTATTTACATTATTCGGACTTTGTCCTCATCTTTGTCGCCATATTTATCACAACGTTTCGGCCGTTGTACGCTCCAGCCTTCCTCAGTGTCTGTCTATATCTCTAAGATGAGGTATTATGTACACTATTTACATTATTCGGACTATTTTCCTCATCTTTATCGCCATATTTATTACAACTTTTCGGCCGTTGTATGCTCAGACCTTCTTCAGTTGGTTGGGATGTAGAACTGAAATAAAGGGTTCAGTTTTACATTCCAACCATCTGATGAAGGCCGGAGCGTACAACGGCCGAAACGTTGTAATTAATATGGCGACAAAGATGAGAATAATAGTCCGAATAATGTAAATAGTGCAATGAATATAACAAATGAAGATTCCATGTTAAAATAATTATCTTTATAAATATAGGGCCCTTTCCGTTTGTCTATCCGTCCGTCCATTTTTCGATCTTGATGAACCTGAATTAATACGCGGTTAAAAATTAAATAAGTAACGCATTTAAATTTAAATATCAAAAGGTGTAAAAAAAAAATTCTTTATTAAATGTTTAATTTTAATTTCGCTTTTCATCGCAATTGCAATTAATATCGCCTAATTAAAACGTAATTAAAAGTTAAGCGGGACACATTACGTTACTCATGTTTTTTTTTTCTTTTTTTTTTTTTTTTCTAGCATGCGTACTGTGACGTTTATGAAATATAACACTGTTCAGGTTCGGTAATGTAGTGACTTTGTGAAGTGGTCATAAAGAATGCTGATGTTAAAATAAAAAGTGTGCCCAAAATAAGTAGATTGAGTATACGAAGAAAGATTATGCCGAATTAAGGTGTCGAATAAAGATTAAAAAAAAAACTTAATTCTTATAACTTTTACCTACATAGGACGCTGCAGGTAAAAGGCTGAAGTCTCAAAAGCCCTTTGCAGGAGGTAGGCAGTCGTCCGTCCGAAGGGTGACTTCTAGACCAGTATTAATAATACTTTTCATCATTGTTGCAAGTACGGGCGAAAATATAATGGTTTTCCTACTTGTATCATAATTCTTAAAGTTAATGTTTAAATACGTGTTTTGCGAGTTCCACGTCTATAAATTACCACAGAATGTCCACTATTACATCGTTAAATATTTAGGCTTAACAACAAAATATTCCAATAATAATCATAAGCTGGAATGCATTTCATTAATTAAAGTAAGTGGGTACAAATGAAACAATTCGTAATTGATAACTTTTTTCCATTCCACTGAATTAATTGATACATGTTTTTTATTAAATCTTTTTGGGATATTTAAAGCCATAAAATATTGTTCTTAGATTGGAAGATTTTTTTTTCGGTTTAAAGATAATTTAGTGATGCAAGTTTTACTAATTAACCCATATATGGGGGAATAGTTGGATTCATGTCTTTCCAAGGGTATTTACGCTTAAATGAATATAACGAACTCTGCACTCCGATAAACAATTCTGAGTCGTTATCCATTACACCACCCGCACATCCAAGTTAACAATATCTGGTATTCCCAAGTGGTCACTCATCTAGGTATTGACCAAGCTCGACGTTGCTTAACTTCGGTAATAGTAAGAGAACTGGTCTTTCAATGTGATTTGGCCGTTTATTTCGCTGAAATCGATTGAAATTCTTTTTTTAATTATGTCGCTTTATCGTCCGCTTCAAACACCTCCCTGTTTTTTTTTGTTTTTTGTTTTTTTTGGGTTTTTTGGGTTTTTTTTTTTTTTTTTTTTTTTTGTTTTTTAGCAGAAGATGGTGTTTATCCCTTGTTTCCAGTTTAGGATTTGATTTACGGTTCCTTCTAAAGTTTGCTTCAACTCTAAACTTCAAACGTCTCCGCCTAAACTCTGAATTTTTATTTAGTATTTATTTATTTTCCTTCAGTAGGAGTAAATAAGTTCGCCCATCTTTAGGTTCATTCTCCTTCCCGATTTCTACAACAGGAATTGAAGTTTACCACTTGTTTACTGTTTATCATTGGGTTTCCCGCTCATTCTAAAGTCTTTTACTTGTCTTTCACTTTCAGTAGCTCTTACGTCTTATTGTCGTTTTCGCCTTGCTTGGTCCCAAAAGTTAAATATATATATATATATATATATATATATATATATATATATATATATATATATATATATATATATGATTTTTGTTTTTCTCTATAACCAAAACAACGGTTCCTATATATTTTTTACTTTAGAAAGAAAGAAAAAGGTAATGGTCCATAATTTGTATGATGCAATGATAGATGAAAAAGCACAGACTAGTTGAGTTACTCAAGGATTCTAAGGAAAATTATAATATGATTAGAAATATTTACACACTCACACACACACTCTCTCTCTCTCTCTCTCTCTCTCTCTCTCTCTCTATATATATATATATATATATATATATATATGGAAGGCTTAAATACTAACATTCCATGGTTATAATTTATTACATCACGCTCCAATTCATCAGACCTACAAATCTGTAGGTCTGATGAATTGAATTTACAGAATTTTATGATTTAAAATATAATAAATTATAAGCCTGAAATATTCTGTTTGAATTAATTTTATCCTTATTTCTGTCCTGGGCATTGAATTTGAAAATTCTATCCACTTGGGAATTTATGCGTATATATATATATATATATATATATATATATATATATATTGTGTGTGTATTTAGGTAGCATTTTTTCATTGCTACATGTTTCATTAAATAATATAGACAAGTGTTGTCTATTTTATGTAAATTATTTTCATATCGTCTGATAAGCTTAATAACGTTATCATTAAACGAAGAAAGAAAATCACAATATTGATACTATTTTTTAATCCTTTCTAAGCTTTCGGCTTACATAAGGCATTATCAAAGATGACAGTTACATTACAATATATTAAGCAATACATGGACAAAACAGTGACGATAGTCTGTTTCTGTTTACATGGAAGATTTCCAAGCAACGACAAACTCGTGCATTTAAGACGCTGGAAGCGAAAATATATTGTAATAGATAAATATGTATTTAGTGTTTCACTGCATTTTAAGAACTCTAAATAAATACCTCGATGATGTCGCACTCACAATATTACCTGTCTTACATGGGAATCTGATGTTGGCGTCGGTTGTAGAGATTTATTTATATCAATTGACATAGATGACATACGACAATAGTCAACAAATGTGTTGAACACTGTCGTATGACACCCACGTTTCATGTGTTATAACACATTTAAAGATGGGTTATTTGGGATGATAGATTTATTATTACAATTGATTTCAAAAAATGGACATTACTTATAACTCAACAGAAACGACCAGGAAAAAGAATAACAAAAGTGCTTTGTTCTCAGAGAGACTTTTATACTAATAAGGCATACATCAAACTATATATAGATATATACACGTGTTCTTTGCGTAAAACAATACATCATATAGATCTACACAACAAAGCAGAGTGTAAGGAGAATCAAAAAGGAAGGGCCTTCCATATGGAGATACTTCTGTAAATAGGAAGAAGAAAATGTTTATGACGCCATATTCAAACGGCTCGGATTCACCTACTATGTCCCGCACCAGGACATATTTCCCGAAAAGTATTCAGTTGTTCTTGTTAAATGTTTGATTGATTTGTTTATTTACAATATATCAAGTTCTTATGTGTTATTTAATTCCGAAATTTAATTTTCTTGAATTAAAAAAATGTTATTCTGCTTTTACAAGTGAATACATGTTTATTGATACGCAGCTTTTAAATGTTTGTGTAGATATAAGGCGGTGATATGTATGTTTTATGATGAAGCTATATTTTTGAATATATTTTTATTTCTTAATGTCATGAAAAAGTTCTGTCATATTGGTTGATAGCCTGGATTTTTTAGCAGGATATCAACTTCTTTGTTGTTTTAATGCCGAAATCCAAGTATTTTGAACACAATTTTATGGCTTCAACTACATATATTTTGAACGCAAATGTATGCCTTCAACTACAGATAAAATGTATTATCGCCATTTTGCTATAAAATTTATTTTTGATAATTATATTATAAAAAGACATTGTTGGTAATTTTAATATAGATATGTATTTTTTTGTACTTTTATAATGTTTTGTTTGGGGTTTCACTATTTTCCAATAGCTAACAGATGTTACCACCCTGAGTCAGGGTGCACATGGAAACAGCAGCAATTAAGAGATTGGAGGTTTTCAGCAGCGTGAAACAATCTCCAGATCAGTGGCCTTCTGACGGATGTAGTTGGTTTTTGTTCCTATCAAATGTTTTGAGAACGATAAGAATCCTTGTTCCACATTTAATTTTATTACGCATTTAGCTTGATTCTGGGAGAAAAAAAGCTGAGGTGGAACGAAAATCCGACCGTTACCAACCGGTTTAAGAATCGTCTAGCGTAATTGCTGTCAAAATGAGTTCGTTAATGGATTTTTTCGGGACATGTGGATCCGCTAGACGTAGGGTAGTGTTAAGTGGTCGTACTTCTCCTTTGAATGCTTTGACGCTTGAAAATTTTTACAGTGGTTATTAAACCGACTTATATATTGAAAACATAAATTTTCTCTTTTATCTCACTGTCTTTTAATTTCCCACTTGGAACACAGCACAGAACGTTGCAGTTTCGGACAACGTCGACATGCCATCTCTTTTTTCTGTCAAAGCTCGAACGCAGTGTGAAGTGGAGATTGGTAAATTGGTACTACAAGAGAATCGGTCTAGTCTTATAAAATATATTGTTATATAAAATAATACTATTTTTTTAATCATTTCACTCCAAGCAAGCCAATAAATCCACTAAGACGCGAAGGTTTACAGAGCGTTAGAGAATATGAATAAGATTAAGGAGATAGAAGAATAAAAGAACCTGAATTAAGAAAACGATAGATAATGATTAACATAATGAAATAAGAACAACAGATAAATAGATCCATAAATATTTGAACGGTAGATAGCTCAGAAGAAATTCCTGTAAGGTGAGAGACAACGTCATAATGGTCACATTTTCAAACGCACATAAAAATGGCCTCCTACATCTAAGCTTTCTCGTCCAATTAAATATTCAGGATTTAAGATAGACGTTCCCGTCTGCGACAATTACTAGAATAATAATCTTATTACTTTTACATCTTGTTCTCGCAAATTTATTGGTTGTAGGTATAAGAAACCTTTTAACCATAGTTCACATAAATTTCAGTTAAAATTTTCTCTGTCGGCCATGTCAATACGAATATTATTGATTTGGTGAATGTTTTTCCGCTTCTTTCTAAACCACAATTGTAGAATTACATTCAAACTTTAAGTATTTCCTGACTTTTGACACATAACTAACATGACACGAGTAAGAGACAGCTCAACACCGCCGAGTGAGACAACTCAGGACTAGAAGAACATATATATATATTTTTTTATCCGAATAAAAGTAATTTATTACGGATTAAAAGCTTATTTAGTGAATAATTTTCACTTTATTAAAGAATAAATTTATTTACGATTCATTTTATTGTTAATTAAGGTTTTACTCCTCAATAAATTACTTTTATTCAAATTATATATATATATATATATATATATATATATATATATATATATATAAATTTGGTGAAGTGTTTTCATTGATGCTCAGACGGCAGTGTTGAGTTGCCCTGCACCGTGTGAAACAAAAAAAAACATAAACATGCCAGACTAATTTCTAAATCAGAATCGAAAACCGACCACAGAAGCTGATGGAATATAAGCAAAGTCAAGAATTAGACAATTGTATATATTGCTTTCTTGATTAAAGAGAATACGTTATATGACCTTTTCGAAAGATTCTACGCCGGTGTTTATTTCTTTCTCATCTCTCAATTCTTTCAATGCGATTTCTCTCTACGCCCTTGGATAAGTTTTTACAAACTTAGTCTTAGAGGAGAAATATTCGGGCAACATATGTCTATCCGGAGACAAGGATAACTATATAAAAAAAAACGTATTTCGAAGAGAATACTTATCCGAAAGGTCACTGAAATTCTCGTATTGGTAAAAGAGTCCAGAATGCCCTGTCAAATATTAGAGAAAGGACTACTCCCACTATTTGAAATCAATTAGATTGACAAGAATGTCTACCTTTATCAAGAAGATGGAGCGTCATGCTATATGCGTAAAGTAGCAAAGGCCTGCAGGGAATCAAGTCACTGCAATGGGTAGCCCAAAGTCTTTACACGAATTCAATAAAACACGTTTGGGAACACCTTGACCAAAAACTTCGAGAGCGTGCAACCAAAATCACGTCAGTGGCAACTCTTAAAGAAACATTGATTAAGGAGCGGCAAAATATGGATCAGACGATTGTTGATAACTTGGTCAAATCCATGAAAAATCGAATACAAGCACTGAAACTAGCTAATGGAGAACATACACTATACAAGTTCCAAATACTGTTTATTTATGTTAAATAGGGATTACGTGATTAAATTTTGAAATTGGATGTAGTTTATTTCTACTGGATAAAAAAAAAAAAAAAAAAAAAACTTAGGCCACTGTAGATAAAGTCGGAGTAACAGCTATACTGAAGGAAGTGGCTTCTTTTATGTGTCATATTCTTTTAGGACGTGGGCGGACATGGCTCTCCACAAGTTCCTATTGTTCGTTGCTCGTTACCTACAGTGTCCTTTTCACTCAAACTTGCTAATTAGTTTACGCGCTGATTGCCCATAATTATATTTCTTAAAAAAAAAATGCCTTGTGAGTTTTATATTTCATTTTATTTCACAACAGTACTCACGGGTACAAAAATGAAGCCTAACTTAACTTTTCCGACACCATTTTTAAAAGGCACTTAATAAATAATATTTTAAACGACTCTTACGACAACATTCTTAAAGTTGGAAGTCCTTTATGTTGGAAGTGTTACTCTCCATTTTAGTGGGGAGGGCTGTAAATATATTTTTAAACTAGACCATAATTCGATCACCATTTACTACTATGGATGTACGTAAATTTCTTAAGTAGTTAGTGTTGGTTATAATCTGGGAATGTTGATTTAAAATCCCTTTCTTCGCAGACACATCCGCCAGATAAAGATTTTAACTTCTTCCTAGCCAGTAAAAATAGTCAATTCTCCTTCTCGCACACACATTTGTCTTTCTTGCCTTGAAGTTAGAAGGCTATAATCACTTCACTGTTTTCCTTTCTGCGTGTGAACGTTATTCGTATTTTATAAACGCTTTACTGTCTTTCAATTGCTTTATATTGCATTATTTGTTACATACATTTTGCCTGTTCTTCATCATCATTATTATTACTATTACTACTGCTACACCTACTACTACTGCTGCTGCTAAAATTACAATTCCACTTATTCAACAGTCATTCACTATTTAATTTCGCTTCCCCTCGCTTCCGTGAGTTTGGTACCTTTTGGCGTATCCCATTTGGCGTTGATGATTCGGCGTCAGAAAAATAACTGCACTATTCGACACAGCCGCTTAGGCGTCAGACTGTTTCCACCTTACTGACTTTGACCGGAGGCACCTCAACCCCCCACCCCACACCAAAAGGAAAAAAAGCATTAAAAACACTCAAATTTCAATATGACTTTTATTCATTTAGGAAATTAAGGATCCTATTAAAATACGAATAGAATAAAGTAATAAAATATAAAATGCCTCCAACTACTCTTTTTCTTCAATTGGACTATTCGAGCATATAACGACGAAGTACTAATTTGAGTACTAAGAGAGAGAGAGCGAGAAAATTGACTATTACGAAGAAGTAGTAATTTGAGACCTAATCGTCCTTCTGCTGAAAAATGCTTGTGTCAAATCGGTAACGCCGAACCAGCGACGCCAAATGGGCTACACCTGAATGTCCCATTTCCACATTCTGTATGTCCTATGAGTATTAATTTATCCAAGCTCGCTTTCCTCATTAAATATTTCAAAGTCTCTGATTCTGTCTATATTTCTGAGATGAGGCATTATGTACATTATTTACATTATTCGGACTCTTGTCCTCATCTTTGTCGCCATATTTATCGCAACGTTTCGGCTTTTGTACGCTCCGGCCTTCTTCAGGTGGTTGGAATGTCGAACTGAACCCTCACTGGTTTACGAAACTTAAGGAGTCAGTACATATGCTAGGCCACAAAAATCTCCTGAGCCGACCAAGCATAGAAATAAATAAAATATGGGAACCAGTAACAAGGAGAAAAGCAGAGATAACAACAAAGTTGCAATATGAGCTCTGGTAAAAAAATATGCAAAATTGCAATATGCGCACTGGTCAAAATGGTTGCTGAAGACATTAGGTTTATAATACCCAGAAATACATACCGAGATGGCACAGTGGATAAACCCGTTGGTTAGTCTAGTTCAGGACCCAAAGAGTGTGAGTTCAATACCCGGTTAAGTCAGTGGAGAACTTTCAGAGGGAAATTAACAGGAGATAACTGATAACTGACACCCATATCACGTTGAACAGTGAGCGAAATAAATGGTTCAGTTCGACATTCTGAACCATGAAGTAGGCCGTACAACGCCCGAAACGTTGTGATAAATATGGCGACAAAGATGAGGACAATAGTCCGAATAATGTAAATAGTGTACATAATGTCTCATCTCAGAAATATAGACAGATACTGAAAGGCCGAAACGTTGTAATAAATATGGTGACAAAGATGAGGACAATAGTCCGAATAATGTAAATATTGTCTCTTTCTCATTCCAAATATAAGTATTAATCCATGTTTTCCTTTATACTCCTTAGTTTTGCACATTCTTTGATAGAAACATTTCTCTCGTTACAAATCTCTTCTTTATTTTCAGCAGTGTCCATGATTCACAGCCATATATGATGTTAGATATTACATAGCGCTTGATCACCTTTCCGCTGTTTCTAACTATATTTTACTATGTCTTAATACTTTACTTAATTTCTGGAAGGCATTTTTTATATTTTGCTATTTTTAAGCGTCTTCATATTTCCGTGTCGTCTTTTCCGTCGTCTGTTACTAGAATGCCAAGGTTCAATTTCTGTACCGGCTTTGTTCGAAGTACCCAACGCGCAGCTCACACTTTTGACGATGACTGCCATTTTTTCGTACAGCTAATATATAGACTTGTTTTTCTTTCTATTCTTTAACATTCAAGATGTTCACACGGCCAAAGAATCACTTAAAGTAGAGGCTGATATATATCTGTAAGAGAAAGAAGTATGTACAAATTATGGCATGTAAGATAGATAGCGGTTGACCATAGACTTGAAGAGTTTAATGTTGTAGTAATCGGGGAAGCACTCTCTCGGAAGTTTGTTCTACAAATTAACAGGTCTTGGGAAACAGTTTCAGTTTAAATTCCTTCTAGCTACAGAACTACGAAAGGAATTATGATGATTCCACCCTATGTCTGTAGAATGGTGAGTTCGAGCTATAACGGCTTGAACTGCTGGGAGTAAGGAATGTATCATAGCTGAATATTTGCAATGATAACAGCAGTACATTAGTGACAGGCTTGAGACGTTGCATGTGTGGGGAAAAGTATTGTAATTTATCGCCAATAAGGCCGTGTAGGCGCTTTTGAAAGCTTTCATGCTTGGAAACAGAATATTGGGCAACTCCGGTACAGATATGCCAGCAATATTCCATATTTGGTGTAATCTGACTCTTGTAAACATAGAACATTGTAGCAGGAGTCAGATACTTTCTGAAACAGCATAAGGAATCAACCATTTTTACAGGCTCTTTGCCATGGATCGTAAATGTACGAGGGTCGATGTGTACATCTGACTAGAATTGGTGGAGTAGACATTTATGAAAAAAAAAGATCCAGATGGGTTTTCTAATCGCGCTAAAAGCTATTTTTTTTATTCTTGATTTTGCGTTGTTTATTCCTACCAGTCGAAAATTTTGCGATAAAAAACAACACAAAAATAGCGATGAAAAAAAAATATTGCGATAAAAAACAACACAAAAATAGAAGAAATCTTTTAAATAATATTGTTAACAGTATATGTATTATAAATGTAGCCATTTATAAGTAACTACTTTGAGAAATTTGTGAAATAATGAATTACGTTCAACTCAAAACATCATACAACACCGAAAAATATATTTATTCAATGTTTTATCTTAACATGTTTTTCACCATTGCGCTAATTCTAGTAAGCATTCATATTTAGGGAATTTCTACGTGATATGTGTGGGATATATCCAACTAATATCCCGAGAACATATTTCCTACTGTGTATATTTGAACAAGAACGTTTTCGTACGATTATTCATTTGGCAGTGATACGCAGTTGAATGATCGTAGCATTCAATATGTCCGACCGTGTAGACTCTTCGCAAACCCTGCAAGATAATCTATCAAAGCCTCATATTATTCAAACCTATCAGCAGTTGACTCTCTATGACTTTTGGCTTTTTCCAGAGCTAAGGTCTCCGTTGAAACGCTCTGGAAAATGATTACAGAGCATACAGCGAGGAAGTTGATGGCAGGCTGTTTTGAAAAATAGCAAAGGCGCTGAGATACGACTGTGAAATTTGAAATGTACATTGAAGAGGACCTAGGCGATATGCTCCTTGGTCGGTGGGCTTGTGTGAGCGCTTGTGAATGTGTGTGTTAATAATAAATGGAAGATATTCCAGACAAACATTCAGTAATTTCAGAAACTGCTCACGTGACATGTGCACGTGATCGTAGCGTGGTTTTACATGCTGATTAAAGCTGTGCCTTTTCTATAAATATTTACTAAGTAGTCGTTCTGATCACTTTCCTCTATGCTGTGTTTATTTCCCTACACGCAGATACAAAAAATCTACATATGGGGATTAGTTAGGAAACCTTGTTTTATTATGGTGGATGTAGAAAGAATAGTCAGTAAGAATGCGTTGGCTTTAATGTAAGGAATATTATGGTATGTTCGTGTTAGTAATCGTGGCGAGCTAAATTTAAGATAAGACAGATTGAAGACAGGCATTTCTCTATAACGACTTTTGGCCTTGTGTCAGATATTTCTACTAAAAATAAATACTACATCCATCTATGGTACTTTGATTTTATGAATTTAAGCGAAGTAGTAGATTTGGCCAAAAAAAATCTAGATGCACCCGTAAGTTCAAAACTAACTTTCTTTTCTCGCATTTCTTGCGTGTGGAACTCTGTTCTATTTCCCTTTTTTTTTCCAGCCAACTCTGCTCATCAAAAATTTAAATGCAATGTCAATGGTTATCTTCTATTTAATTCCGTTACTTTTATTTTTCTCGGTACTTAATAACGGTTTTCTTGGACATTTACACGCAGTGATCCCTTGGGTCTTGGTAGTTTTGTTGCCTTGCTTTTAGGGAAAGGGTTAAAAAAATATTAATGAAGAGGGAAAAATCAGATTTCTTTCCTCTAAACATGTAAAAAAAATGAAATCATTTCGTTATAGGAAATACAAGGTGTCAGCGAATTCATGATAAGGTTCCAAAATATTTATGGCAAGTTATTTACTATTTCCCAACATGTAAGCTCCTTGCTAAAAGGAAATCATAATTGAAAAATAGGCAAGGCGCCAGTCCTTATATTATCAAGCATCTCTAGCGTTTAAAAAATGTCAATATAGTTTCCTTAATGCAACAGCAGATAAGCTATCTGGCAACTGATTATATACCCCTCGCTAGTGTATTTGATTTATTAATCACTAGCAAGGACTCCCTACGTTGCATATTCTATTTTTGGCTTTCTTGCCATACGCATTTGCGTTAAGTTGCGAGTCTATTATAATTAAAGCCTTCGATATGATTTTTAACCATCGACTTTACAATTTTCCTGCTGTATCTGTCTATATTTCTGAGATGAGGTGCTACGTACACTATATACATTATTCGGACTATTGTCCTCATCTTTGTCACCATATTTATTAAACGTTGTAATAAATATGGCGACAAAGATGAGGACAATAGTCCGAATAATATATATAACTAGCAGTAGAGCCCGGCATTGTCCGGGGATGTAACAGTAAGCGATAGATCAAGTATGGACGATCATAAAGACTGAAAACAAAATTGACAAAGATTATTGTTTAAGGTTGACGGACACGCATGTCTTAATTAGTTTTTTTTTTTTTTACGAATTGGTCAAACCCAAATTCAAACGAAATCGTTATGATTTATGGAAATAATACAGTAATTTCATCTCCGTTTTACGCGCTCGCGAGTTTTCCTCGCTTCCTTCCACACTTGTGCGTGTGTGCGCGCGCGTCCACTGATTACACCCCTTCCTTTCTCGTTAAGCTAAATATAGTAGTAAACCTTTTCTTTAGTTATTTAAAACTAATTACAAGTTATTGTTGTTTTATCAGCTCCTGCTGATGTCACCAATCTAACAAATTTAAATTACCGTTTTTCCCCGTTTTTCTCTGACGTCACGGACAAAACTAATCGTTTGAGTTCAGTCGGACTAAAAATTTCGGATCCATGAAGTTCTCCATTTATTCCTCGTCAGTCAACCTTAAATACAGACAGGGATATCTTACTGACAACAAATAATTCTTCATCCCTTTGGCTCGTCGCAAATAATTTTTTCAAGACGATGCAACCAACAACAAATAAATCTTTCGTCCTTTTGGCTCGTCGTAAATAATTTTAGCAGCAAATTCAATGCCTGATCCCAAAATCTGAGATGACTGAACTTTCTCACGACCATGAACCTGAACATAAAAGGGTATAAAAAACAAAAACAACACAAAAACACTACACACACTTACAATACCCAAATCCACAGTAAGTACTTTTTTATCTGTGCACATTTACACCTCGTGTTAACGAGTTCATTTTCCAGAACTTAAAAAATAAATAAATAAATAAATAAAAACTTTTCCCGCCTTGTTCACCTTGCTATCCTATTTTGGCGCGGAACATTTTCCCTGATCTCATACCACGAGATAATCTACTTGTTTTTCCATTTAATAAAAAAATTACACTTGTTTTGAAAAAAAAACAAACTTTTCCCGCCTTGTTCACCTTGTATCCTACCAAAAAAAAAGTGAAGTTTTGTTGAAATCGGTTGAAAAATGTAGATAGACTTTCTCTGTAATCTTTTACAAATTATGATTTTTACTTATTAAATACAGTAAAAAAATTGCATATTTTGCTTGTGGTGATTCATAATTAGAATTCTGATTTGAATATATTTTCCACTCGTTGTTTCTAATACAAAAATATTAACTTTATTTGGGTTTATTAATTTATAACAAATCTTATTTGTGTTCTTTCCTTAATAATTATCATCTTCGAAATATTGTTGTTTTTTGTCTATCAGATTTCTTACGTCGGCATTTTTTTAAATTATTTAGATTTAATATTTTCTTTTTAAATATTGAATTAATTTCAAATAGAACCAATGCCTTATTGATCTGCCTTGTAACAAATTAAAAGGAATTAAAAAAACGGCACTAAAAGTATGTGGAATTATCTTTATTATTTTATCAAATCGAAAAAATGATTGATTTTTTTTTTTTTTTTTTGACGAAAAAAAAACAATATTTTTAACAAAAAAATTTCAGACGTGCTAAGAACGATTGAAAAAATGTAAAAAAATACCCCAAAAATTGTCTTTTAAATATTTCCTCTTTAATAAAAAATAAAGAAAACATTAGACGATAAAATTTTGTTTTCAAAAAAAAAAAGTTCGGCTTTTTTTTTCATCATGCTATGCTCTTTTGTTTACATTTTTCGTGGGTGAGTTGTCCCCTTTCATTCTCACGATGTGTCTTAATCGTGTTTTCAAATTGATTTTGTTTAAAAAACAATGTATTTTTCCCATTTTGGCGCCGTAAGAACCACCACAAGGTAATTTTATGTAGTCCTGTGAAGTTTTGTTGAAATCTAAAAAAAATGTAGGAAGTTCGATCCAATATATAAACGTTACACACACACACACACACACACAATCTGCGTTTTATAATAAGTAAGATTCCTCGGCTATATACAATATATATATATATATTATAGATCTTTCATTGTATATGATATCCGACAATTTTTTAAGCATTCATAAAACAATTCGGGAAGCCACTAGGGTTTCTAAAGTAGTCTTTAGAATTTCTAATCCACATGATATAAAAAATGATGAAGATACGGTTGGGGATAGATCAGGGCATCTTGACGTGCGATTGACAAAACACATTTTGACTAGTTGGAGATTATAGTTTTCTTGTTTCTTAAAGGGAGTTCCATAGGAGAGATGTGCGAGATATAAAAGCTATTGGAGTAGAAGAGACAGCTGCATTTAACAGCATTTTTTTAACATTTATTTAGTGAAAGAGTGTGAGCGAGATGCCAACCAAGTTGAACGCTTAAATGCATGATGTTTGGGAACCAGCGAAAGCAGCTCAATCATCAGTTACCGTGAAAGTTTTTATAGAAAAAAGAAGAGAGGGAGTTGGCAAATATTAAAACGTTAAATTTGAGAGCGGCTGCAGCCGAGATGCCAGATCAGAGCTAATTACATTGCATATCCGTCTTTGGATTTTATCAAGGACCTTGAGACAATTAGAAGGGGCTCCAGACCCTATGTTTCAGCAATACTCCATGCAAGAGCGAATGGTTGATTTGTAGATTTGAAGGATCGACTCCGGCGATAAAAATTTCCTGGCGCGGCATAGGGAGCCAACATTATATACATCCTTCGTTCTCAACGAGAGATTATATCTTGAAGTTTGCCTGTAATTTTTTTTGCTTTTTTTTTTATGTATTATATATTTTTCTGAATTGAATTTAAAAAGTTTAACTTTTTTTTTTTAAACAGTAAGATTTTTCTTCTTATTTTAAGTTTCTTCAAGCAGACAACCCTTTTAATTAAAATTTTTTTAAATTAAAGACAGACACAAAGAGATCCCGCTTTGCTAAGAACGTAGGATTTAAATTTGTAGAGTATTTATTATTATTTTAATATATTTATAATATGAATATTATTGATATATTGAATGTTTTATATAGATTTCTAAACCATGATTGTAGATAATTATATTCAAATTTTAATTTTTCCTGGACTTCATTGAAATAAATCAACATGACAAAGAGACAACTTTTTTTGTTGAGTGAGACAAAAAGTTTTTGAAGAAAACATTTTGTTTTATTTCGAATAAATGTTAAAAAATTACAGAAAAAAAGCTATTCCTTTGAATATTTTTTTTACTTTATTTCAGAATAAATGAATTTACGATTCATTTTATTTTGTTAATTTCATTTTAATCCTCAATAAATTATTTTATTCGGTTAAAAAAAAAAACAACCTTTTTTATGGTGCTGTGTTACAATTTGTTGAGTTGAATTGCACCACCCTTTTGCAAAAAAATAAAATGTCAGACTGAGGAAATTCAGAATCTATTTTTAAAACCCAGTCCGTGATCTTCTATCAAATTTATGAAAAGGTAGATTACTCGATGTTTCCTTATCCCACTATTGTTTTCAGTATCTCCTGAGAACGCCAAGTATTCGAAGCCAACTCCCCTAATTATGAGTCACAATAATTATAAGTGTTTTTTCAATTTTTTCTAACCAATAATTTTTGAATCACTTTTTCCTCGTTGCTAACGGTGTACTCGGTCCTAAAATTCAGTTCTTAATAATTGACCACTAGAATACCTAAAATATTATTGATTATAATATCTAGTGTTAAAAATTTGAGAAGAAAGATGAAAAACATATTTGAATATGCTACGCATTTTCTTTCACAATATCATGATCCAAATAGCCCTTGAAATTCAGAGCTATCATCCAAGACTCTAGCCAAGAACTGATGCGTAAGAAGTGCTAGATTCCTACATTTAACAGAAGTATTTCTGCGAAGTTGAAAGGAACAAATTTGACAAGCTACTAAACTCAATCATTTCCTTCTACCGAGACGTTAATTACTATACTGCGTATATATATATAAAGATTCCCAGATCAATTCTGTGGACAAGACAAATTGGTAGATTAGGACAAGTGGAAAAAGTGGAAAAAATCTTAGATTTCTGTAATTTTATCATATATATATATATATATATATATATATATTATATATATATATATAGGATACTTTTAAAGGATTTTTATACCGTTTGAAAAAGATTATTAATAATATTTGTTTTTTTCAAATTAAATGACAGTCAGTATAAACTCTGCAGTTGAGGATTATTTTATATGAATTCCGTGGGATGATTAACGGTGTGGAACATGTATATTCATTAATATATATGGATTTATGGCCTGACAAATTCTCTCAATTCTTTTCTTCTCTCCTTATATATATATATATATATATATATATATATTTTTTTTTTTTTTTTTTTTTTCCTCCTCATTCTAAGTATCTTTTTTCTTTTTTTATTTACATTGAGCAATGTTCATCCTGTTTAAAAAGTGATTTAGTCACAAGGTGTTAGACGATTACGTTAAGTAGAAGTTTATACGGAAGGTACAGGAAGATAAAAGTTAACACGAGATTTGAACTGATTGCAATCCAAATAAATGGGTCTTCATCCCCTGAGAGTCTGTTCTACAAAACAGTTGTTCACGGGAAGATGCTGTTTGAGTAGAACTTACATCTCGCAGATGGAATACGAAGGGAATGTGGGTGGATTGCTACAATGTAAGTGGCCTGGCGGGTCCCAGCCGTGAATGTTAGACCTGACGGCACCAAGGAATGTAATTTGTTCGCTCATTTTCCATGGAAGTGTGTGTGTGCCTGGCGATGAGAATTGGTGGCTATTTATATTGTTATTAAAACCTCATCAACAACACAATTCTCTATTACTGCATTCGAGCTGAAACCACATAATTTTCAAAGACATAATTACATCCGCCTTTTAGAGAACTGACTAGTTATGATAAATGTGGGCATTGACTGGACCTAATTTTCGTGGCATTACAAACACAGACACACATTTATATATACATGGAGGTTTGGCATCTCTGTGTGAATTTATATATGTATATATATATATATATATATATATATATATGTATATTCTTAGAACAAGATAAACTATATATAAAATAAAAATCAATTTATATATATATTCATATATTTCTTAGAACAAGATAATAATATATATCAAATAAAAAAATCTTATATCTTTTAAATATTTCTTCGAACAAATATATCAAAATAAAAAACAAGTTTTTATATATATATATATATATATTCATACATTTTTAGAACAAGATAAAATATATCAAATAAAAAAAAAATTTCAAGGAATATATATATATATATATAAATATATATATATATATATATATATATATATATTGTAAAATGCAATTTATATATTCATAGAGAATATATAACCTATACAAAGAATTAATTAGCAATGTTAATGAGATTATTGGCGAAATCACTTTGCTAAAAGGTCTTAATGATTAATGAGATATTAACTTACTGTAAATTCCATGATAACATGATCCTTATATTTTACTTGTTGTCAGACGAAATATTCTCACTTGAATCATTTAAACAAGAACTCTAGCGTTGCGACATTGTACTTTCGAAAATAATATAATTGTTAATAAATAGCATATTTTTAAAAACGTCTTCGGTCCACTCTATAATTTACTTCGTCTTGGTGTTTACCTGTAAATGGAAATATTCCACCTTGAAAGTTACAATATGAAATTATCTAAATACTCGATCTAGGATCACCAATTCCATTTGACAATAATTCAAATATTAGGATCCTGTTATGCAAGAAATTGATAGTAAGTTAATGTCTCATTAATCATTAAGTCTTGTTAGCGAGGTGATTTCGCCATTAATGACAATAACATTGCTAATTATTTTTTTGTATATGTTACTTCTTTATGATATATTGTCATCCACAGACAGAATGTTTCGCTGTATCACAGCTCATTAGTGTGCCTAGACGTCCGGTGTCTTCTAACTAGGATTGAAACCCGACTGAATTGGAGTCAGTCGGTTATTCTACCATTAAGCCATTGGCTTAGTTATAGAATCTCGAACTGATGAAGGTGAATATAACCGTATTTATTTTAGATAAACACACAGTGACTGAGAGAACTCGATTCGATATACCAAAGAGTCTTGCATTATTAGCCGTAATAGTCACTGTTTACAAACTCACACTTCCTCACCAGATAGTTCAACTGAAATAAATTTTTCCATTACATATATATTGTCATCATTTTTTACAGACTGTTCCGCTGTATCACAGCTCATCAGTGTGGTTAAAGTCCGGTCATTCCAGCTAAAATTGAAACCCGAACAATTTAACAAAAATTGCCAAAAAAATTTATTTTTTGAAATAGACAAGATTTGTTTTTAAAATCGAACTAATGTCATCATTCTTTTGAAAAAAGGCACCGCGTCCCTAAGGACTTACCCTCCTTAAAAAGCAACTATGTTTAAAATACAATAGTAATCAGTAACTCAAAAAATAGTTTAAAAACAATTTTTAAAATGATTAGTTTATATATATACATAGAAATTAATATTAGAATATATATCTTTATAAAGTAAAAATAAATTTCAAAATTAGTTATATAAAAATTCGCTTGAGGATTTAATTTCTGTAAAATGAAATTGCAATTTTTTAGCTTCTGTTTTATGTTTGAGGTTTATTTATGTAGCGATGGAATCATATTTTTTTAAAAAGTAATTATATATATATATATTGAACTCCTCCCATCTAGCGTTTCATAGACGAATATTTTTGTAATTTTTTTGTTCACTCATCAGGTGTTTTCATCAATTAACTGCTGTTTTCTCATTTTTCATTATCTGTATACAATGTTTGATTTATATATCATATATAAAATGTATATATATATATATATATATATATATATATATATATATATATATGATTGCATCTACAACGCTTCTATCTCTAAGATGTCAAGATACAAGGACAGTGCTTTAAACTCGTAATATTATTCCTATATATAAAAAAGTCGAATTAACAGTGTTGATTGAAAAGAGAAATAAGACAGGTTCACTTGTACCTCAATAGACAAGGTGGCCATGTGATCTTATGAAAATTTGCGTTGAAAAGTCATATTTGGAGACATGTGCACAGATGGCTTGAATATGAATAATGGCTTCAACAGGGAGAAATGTTCCATGTAACATAAATAGCCTTAGAAGAAGTCTAAATTCACCAGACAAGGGAAGTATGTAATATCAAGTATGGACTGACCGGACAAACAAATATATAAATTAAATTTGTCAGCTGTGAAATAGAGCGTTTTAAAACCTTTCAACTTTTATGAGCCGTTACAAAAGTCAATGAGCGGACAGTGTGAGCAAAATGTGGAGAAATATAGATAAAAGATCATTATTCTTGAAACCACGAAGTTAGAATATGAAATCCGTTTTGTTTATATATATATATATATATATATATATATATATATATATATATTCTAAAGTGAGGATCTGAAAGATAATCTCTTCTGGTTGCAAATTTCATTTATATTCTATAGACAATTTAAATTAGCGTGAAGTTAAATTCACTTTATCTTGATTTGGTTTTCGTTTGTCTTTTTAGAAATTGTTTTTTGTTATTTTAATTTTGTTTTGTCCTTAAATGTCAAGGAAGACACCATCTGCCATTTCTTCAAGTCCATAAAATTAACGTTTAATATTTGTTCATGTGTTCGCTCAAATTTTCTATGTTATCAGTGAACATTTTTGCCTGTACAACCCTGAACTATGCATAAATTTCAGGAAATAGTCATTCCGTGTTATGTAATTACTCCATTGTTTTATTATTTCCATTTTTTTTCTTACGGTATATACTTTGGAAAAGCCACAATAGAACCAACTGAAACGTGATAAAAGTTTCATAATGTCTGGATGCTTGCCCAAAACAATTCCGTGTTTTCTGGTCACGTCAAAGTTAATTACATAAACTATTCAAATTTATACTTACACACACACACGAACCATGTTTGCAGAAACACACACAGTCCAAATATATATATATATATATATATATATATATATATACGGCTGTTTACTATTTTACACACACGCACACACACACGCACACACACACGCACACACACACACACACACACACACACACACACACACACACACACACACATTGATGTTTACGTATGTACATGTGCGTGTGTGCACACACACACACACACACACACACACACACACACATGTGTGCACACACACACACACACACACGCACACACACACAGTGTCATTTTTTATATGTATATATATATATATATATGTATATGAGAGAGAAATAGATCGCAATCTAGATGTTGCACAAGTCCGAAAAGTCGCTTTTCAACTTTTAACTGAAGACAACACGAGAACTTGGATAATTTTAAAACTTAAATCATATTCACTTAAAAATATTTTTAAATATGCTAAAAAATCCGTTTTTTAAAAATGTAAAATATTCTTTGTTGAAGAAAGCTGAAATATACATAATTACTGTACACGCAACTGGACGGAACGCCAAAGCGGAATCTCTTTTATGTGTCTTTAACAGTAAAGTATTATAATTAAAAAAGAATGTCTTCTTTTACGAAAATAAAATGCATTATTTTATAAACAATTGCGGTTTTAAATCTTATTCAGTAAATATCAGAAAATTTAAATATTTTGCGCCGGACGGACGCACGGACGCAATCTTGGTTAATTAGTATTATATTTTTTTGAAGATATATGCTTTGCCTAAATGGATTGTGTCTTTTGAAGAAACAAAAATAGTCTAACTTCTGCAGATCCTGAAAAATATGAAAGATATCTAAATTGTAAAAAATCAACAGTACTTTTTGCCTGTTGTATATGTTATTTATTTTCGAAATTAGGCGTAGAACTAGATAAGCAGTTAAGTCGGTTGAAATTGTTAGAAGTAAACGTAAGTTTATATATTCACAGTCTCTTCTTTTGCAGTCTTCGCTTCTGAAAATCTCTTCTGGTTTCTTGTTTTTTTAGTCAAATTTATGTTGAAAAATTTAAATACTGTGTCAGTCGTTATCTTCTCTCTTCTAAATCCCTGTTCAATTATTGTTCTCTCCCCTTAATAATGGTTTTGTTTTTCTCTGAATCTTTCATTTGAGTCTTAGTGAGTTTATTGCCTTTGTTGGAGTGAAATGATAAAAACAAAAGGAAGACGAAATGAGAAACTGAAGGAGCTTATATATATATATATATATATATATATATATATATATATATATAATCTAAAATCGCTTCATATGAGGAATAAGCTTATTTAAACCGAGGAAAAAATAAAATTCGTCAGCATTACCGGGGTTGAATAAGACAGACGAATTTTATGTTTTCGTCGGTTGAAATAACCTTATATGAGGTGATTGTGGATTCATTGCGTATTAGTTTCTGCTGTGTAATAATAAATACATCGAAATCTTCTTATGGTTCAGTTTTAATATTGTATACTACTAGGATCCAGTCCAATATTATAACCAACATATCTACTAACTTTTGCTTTATATATATATATATATATATATATATAAATAATAACAATTAGAGGTGACAGTCTGTTTTTGACGCAGATGCAATCATCAGGCCATGATGGTTGATGATTTGATTATAACATGAAACAGACTGTCACTCTGGTGTTCTACTTCAATGTTCACTTTTATATTTACACACGCCTCTATCTCTGATATTTAGTATTTTATCCCATAAATATAGCACACCTTAAGACTATATTTCTTATATATATATATATATATATATTAAGTGAAGTGAATATTTTAGATGATGTTCCTTAAAATGTGCAATCTTCTGTATTCTAGTACACGAAACCCATGCATATTATTCTGCATCAACCAATTTTCTACTGACGCAGTTTTATCACAGCCTTCCCATATCTTGGAATTTAATCAATATTAATTTCTGAAACCTGCATACTTGAAAGTACTTTGGCTTCTAAACAAATTTTCTTAACTCCAGAAAATGGTCTAATATTATTTTCTGTAGTTGTAATTCTGGTTGTCCTCATTGGAATTTTTTTATTTTTTATTTTTTCACAAGGTACCGATTGGTCGCTCCCACTAATTTACCATATTACGAGAAAATATAGAATATATTAGAATATCTTTTCCAGTTTTGGAGCATTTTCAGCAATTTACGCAGCAATTTTGCTCTGAAATATGGTTATCACTGTTAAACCATTCCTGAGTTAGATATATTACGGCGCCGGGAGGAGAAGGATTTTCCGTTAAAAAAAAAAACCTTTCTGAACTACAAAATATATCTGCTGAAAAGTGAAATGTATAATACATATATAATTCGTATTCAAGGATACCCGTCTACAAGGTAGGCTAGCCAATCCCTATTGCAGACGCTCACTCAGGCACATTTGTGTTTGCTCAAAACCCTCCGAGCCCAGATGTGGTTTATACTGCAACTATGCTAAACCGACCTTATTTAAAGTTTATCAGTGAGAGACAGAGCGTGTTACCTAGCGTGAACAGTAATTTGAATAAGGCCAACATGCTCAAGCCTTCGGCCACGATGACTTGGTGCTTTGTGCTTGCACCGATATCGACGGACTTCAAGTTCCGTCTACCGAATTTCCCTCACAAGGCTTGGGTCAACCCGTGGTATGGTTTTCAGGCACTTTCCAAATGTGCCACACGCTGGGATCGACCATTCCGAAAGTCTTCTTTCTTACAAATCGACCAAGGTGATATTCGAAGAAGATATGAAAGAACGTTCAATTTTCGGCCCACTGAGCCTATAAAGAATATATAGATACATACAGATGCCGTCAAAAATGAACTCACAGACATCTATATGGAAAAAATTGATGAAAAAAAAGGTCTAGCTCTCTTTAGTTTATTTCTGGCGAAAATTTCCTGGTTCTTAATAATTTGCTTAGCTTTTGGAATGCATCTTTCTCTGTTTAGGCGTCACTTTTTCTGTCCTCAGCTAAAATTATTCACATATATTTAAACTTCTGTATTTGTTTAATGGTAGCCTATTTCGTAATCCTTATCTTGTTCTTCATTTCAATGATGGATTTCTGTCTTTTTACCTTTGAGGGTTTGTTTGCAATATTAAATAATATTTACTTGGCGATATGTCCTGAACTTAAAAGTTCCAGGCTTTAAGGCTACAGCAATCTGGAAGATTAACGTTCTATCAACTTAGCGCAGCCTCTATTAATAATGACATATCTACACTCATTCAGGTCTATTATTTTTAAGAAATTAATTTTAGTCCCATTCAGTTATCGGTGTGTGTATGATTTTAATCATGTGTGCATAAAAGCTTATGATTTTAATTATGCGGGCATAAAGGCTTATGATTTTAATTATGTGTGTACAACCACTAACAAATTTCAGAAACAGATATTTTAAAATCACGTCGAGTCCTGAAACGATCACAAATCAAAAATTCCATTCATTGTTTATAAATGGATTTTCTCAACATCCACATTATTCATAAATTTATAGCTTAACGGATGATTTTACCCACTTTCAATGGGGATCGCAGGTGCAACAACTTTAATCTTTAGAAGTGAGATTATGCTTAAATCTTTATGTAGAGGCTAAAATTGTTTCAATTTTTTTTTTCAGCAGGGGTCATAGTTTAATCTTAATCGAATATTGATTATGCATTGAAAATGTGCTGCCTGTCTGATGGATCCCAACGGATCAGTCATCCTTCGTTTTTACTTTTTCTAGCCCAAAGTTTATGCTCGAGAACCCAATTATGACAGCGATGGCGTTTCTTTTAACAAAGCTGTAGACATCTAATTTGCGTGGAATTAAGAATCCTCTTGAAACACAAAATTGATGCCGTCAAGTTAATTTAGAAACGAGACTGTTGAATATTCGTCGTCTAAAGTGCCATTAGTGATACATACATGGGCGAATAATCCGACTGTCATTTCGACTGCAGTGGCTTTCTCACAGACGCCCCAATTGCATGAATTTAAGCGTGCTACTAGTTTGGCATCTCGGTCCCACCCTTTCACTGTCGAAACGGTTAAATGTAGCCGTCTATTCTACTCCAACCGCTTCTTCTCTCGCACTTCCCAACACTGAAACTTCCTTTTTACTTACTTATCTTATATCTATAATCTTCAAATATTCAAATGTAATGTCAATCGACATCGTCTGATGCCTGGATCTTGATCCACGTCCTTCTCTCGTCCTGAGTAAGACGTTAAACTACATTTGCTTCCTGGGTAAGACGTTAAACTACGTCCAGCAGCAAGGCCTCTGATCAGGAGATTTTGTGGAGCGTGGAACCACCTCTTACTTGCTGGTGTTCCCAGGTCCACCCTGACACGAGGTGGTAGCACCTGTTAGGGTCCCAGCTATGGGCAAATAGTTAACTATTGCCAGCAATGCTTTTTTTTAAAGATTTTATTACCGGCGATGCAATTTTGGGCAAAGTGTATTGCCAGAAACGAATTTTTGACAAAACAAAATATTGCCAGAAATATAATTTTTTTTTTTTTTATCGGCATTGGGTATCCCATTGAGGTTGATATGCCGTTAAACAAAATAAACCAAACCAATCTAAACTAAAGAATACAGATTCTATTCATACGAGTCTACCATAAAAATGTTGTCGGCATTAAATATCCCATTGAGGTTGATATGCCGTAAAAAAAAAAAATAAAGCAAACAAATCTAAACCAAAAATACATATTTTATTCATACGAATCTAACCTAAAAATGTTGTCGGCATTAAATAACCGTTGAGGTTGATATGCCGTTAAACAAAATAAACCAAACAAATCTAAACCAAAGAATACATACTCTATTCATACGAATCTTTCCTAAAAATGTTGTCGGCATTAAATAACCCATTGAGGTGTTGATATGCCGTAAAACAAAATAAACCAATCCAAATCCAATCCGTCCTTCTCTTTATGCTTTCGTTAAACGCCTCTCGTTAATCTTCCTCTTAATCTCTGTTACCCCTTGCGTGCTAGTGGCACTCCCGCCTTGCCTGGGGTGAAATGCCTCGCTTTAAGCCACTTCTTCATCTCTGAGGATATTCTTCATTATTTACTACCATATAGGAAGACCAATGCTACATAACAATTCAGCACTTGTCTTTGATTCTTATTAAATGTTATTGTTTCTTACTGCTTAAGGCATCTTTCAATAGGGTTTCCATCACTTTTAATCCATTGAATGGTTTCATCATTTTACTCCCGATAAATAAACATCGGTTCGGATTGAGGAATCGGAGAGCCGAGTTAGAATTTCAGTCGAGTTCATTGTATTAACATAACTGTCAATACCCTTGTGAAAAGTATTAGGCCACCCTCTCCTCATATGAGTAAATAGCAAAATTGCTCACTGTCTAATTCCGAAAAAGAATTATTAAAATTATTTCTCAGCAGAATATTTTTTTTTCAAATCCAGTAGCTGTTATCCCTCTTTTAATTGGCGATGGGGTTTTCGAGTTACACATACCATCCATTTTATTGGATGTTCTATTTGAAACTTCTGAAGTGATATGATTTCTGTTATTCGGCAGATTACTTTTGACAGGAATTCTTCACAAGGCTCGAAGCAGGATGGTCCTGTCAGAAGCCTACGGTTTTATATATTACTAGCAGCATGGACCGGCGTTGCCCGTGCTTGATTCAAAAATCGTACGACTTATACAGCAATCGCTATCAATTGACATAAAATATTTTTGCCCTTCCTTGCCTTTAAAGGAGTGCCCTTTGCCGTGCTGATGTTGCTACATGCCTTACTTCTTGCCTATCTCACACTGCAATTTTTTTCTAAGATCCATACTAAACATTAAATATGTTACGAAAAAAGAACTAAACAAAATGAACACAAAACGATCAGCTTTAAAAAGAGAATCGTAACTGGAAAAACCGAATGAAAAAAGAATGTTAACAACAAATACTTTTTCACACCCAACCCAGTTCTGCGGAATCAGAATCAACGTTGAGTTTAAGCAAAGCGAATGAACCAAATGGAATAAAGTGCTATGCAGTTTTAAATTTTTCCCACTTGTGACGAATGCAGCTATCGATTTTTTTTTGCATGCTAGTTAACATTCGTTTCAGTCAGCTGTTGGCTCTCACGCTGGCCAATCGAATCTTCCTGCCTATTCGTGGCAGCTACCTATAGGCTCTCACTCTGGCCAGTAGAAAATGGCCGCAAACTACATGAAAACTGCTGTAGAAGCATGAAAATATCGATTAATTCCACTATTGATGGGAGTTGGGAAATGCAAAGTCAGTCTTGGCCTTCCCGCTAACTTGGAGTATGTGCATGTAAATTTTGGTGAAAATCAGTCGGATATTGCCGCCGTGTATTCGGTACACACACATCCTGCCTTTTATAAATAGAGATATCGGTCCTGTTATTTAATCTAGAGCTGATCAGCGTAGGAAAAATTGTTTTTTGCCTTTCTGAGGGGTATTTGTACTTTGTAATTTTCTTTCTCACATCACACATTATTAAGAAATAAGGCATTGCCAATACCGACGTAGATAATATGTCCAGGAAAAGGGGTTTCTCTGAAGGAAACAGATAGTGCCGATGAAGAGTAAAGAAATGCATGAATCCTAAATTGCGACAAAATTATTACTATTTTAATCAATAAAAGAACCGTGTGGATAAATACGTTTATATTCTTACCTTCTTTTCATTTCTTCCTTTCTTTATAGAATCATAATTTAATTTCTCTATTCATGAATTACTTTCACGCTTCTTCTTTACACGAAGAAAATAATTCCTTTTGTGTGTCTTCTTTTTATCCTGCCGCTTCAATGACGCTGAATCGATCGTTAGATACACCAATATCTAGAACCGTTTAGTTCCATTTTCTTGTAATCGCTGTGATGGTTTTGTAATGTTTAGATTCTCAAGATGAGAAACCAAATTTGAATTCTAGTCAAGATCATTGCATTCGCGTTCGTAAAAAAATACCTCTCGAGAAACCATGAAACCATTCTACTCCACTGAACTCTTTAATAAATACTAGAGCATATTTAAACACTAAAACTGTAGATCTCTGCGGGGACGATTCTACTTCGAAACTTACGAATTGATTGATTCGCTTTATATAGCTTACCAATCCTTTGCAGGATATTTAAAGGCAGAAAATATTTTTTTACATTGTAAGAATTTAGTTTAGGGAGACAATAATAATTTAGTGACCCTAGTTTTACTAATTAATGCATAATTGGGGGAGAGAAGATGTGGGTTCATACCCCTCACAGGGTAATAGCGAATATAACGAACCCAACAGGAATTAGAAATCGACTCTCCGATTAACAATTCTGAGCTATTATTCTTTATACTACCCGCGCATCTAAGCTTACAACATGTGGTATTCACAAACGGTCACCCATCTAGGTACTGCTCAGGCTAGACGTTGCTTAACTTCGGGGATCGTAAAAATTTGAACTGGTTTTACATAATCCCAAACCAAATACTGTTCAAAATGATAAAAACCACATCACTTAAGAAATTTCACCAACAGCAGCAACTAAAATGGTTAACTTATGTAACTGGAAGCAAAAACAGTAACATAATCAGGATTTCTGGCGATCTTTGGAAAGAAAAAGATTAGGAAGTCAACGTCTATCAATATTTAAGAAAGATTAAACCAGCTATTGGACTTGAAAAGCATATTTTCCTGAAAAATGATTTTAAAAGAAAGATTTTGTGAACTTCAACCCAACATAGCACTGGCTGCTCGCTCAATATTCTTAGTTAGCCGTGATAGATCGAAACATTCGTATCGATATCGTGATTGGAGCCAATCACGTCCAGAAATCTCTAGACATTGAAATGCAAACAACCGCATTCTTAGATTAATGGTTAAAAATCGCTTTGCACGAATGAAACCTGTAGATTCAGCGAGGGCCATCTTTATTCGAAACCTGTAGACTGGTGCTACATAGCCATAAAAAAAGAACTCTGTCAAATAACGGAAACTGGTGTAAATCTAAGAGAAAATAATAGCACATGTGATTTGAAGATAAAAATAATGGCTTAATCAAGATGTTGACATTTCGCACCTACTTCAAAGAAAAGGTTAAGGAGAAGACTCTGTCAATACTGTAAAGAGTGATAACTGCTACTGGACTTGTGAAACGTATTTCCATGAAAAATTGTTTTAAAAAGAAAGATTTTATAAATTACAGCCGACAGTGGCACGGACTGCTCGGTTTTAAGTTCTAAATTTAACAATTACATTATACTTAAATATTTATATGTACATATATGCTTCTTTCTTTTATATCTACGTATATATATATATATATATATATATATATATATATATATATATATATATATATATAATGTGGGTGGGTATATATATATATATATATATATATATATATGTGTGTGTGTATAATATATATATATATTAATGTGGGTAAGTGGGTATATGTGTGTGGGTAGGTGGGTATATATATGTGTGTGTGGGTGGGGAGGTATATATATATATATATATATATATATATATATATGTGTGTATGTAGGTAGGGTAAATATATATATATATATATATATATATATATATATATATATATATATATATATATATATGTGTGTGTGTGTATATATGTGTGTGGGTATATATATGTGTCTGTACCTTCATTTTGCATTATACATGAAACACAATCTTGTAAAACAAATACAACATACACACACACACATATATATGTGTGTGTGTTTATATATAATTTGAAGAAATATATAAAACTCTAATCAGGGAAGATATTTGAATTTGTATACAATATTCAATAATGTCAATTTCTTATTTCTGCGAATTTCTATTTGTATAGGTTTACATTTACGTGGAACTATTCCAAATTGAGATCATGTTTACTCTAAGCTAAGCAAATAAAACCATTTCCTGGCAGAACGAATTCTCAAAACAACACATAAATTGATGAAATTATATTGACCTTATAGAAAAATTTCGGCGACGAAGTAAAGTGATAAAATTGTATTGACCTTTATACAAAGGATTTTGTGAAAGGATAATAAAGAAAATTGTCTTTTTATCTAAGATTTGTTGTTCTTATTCTTACCACAGGTTGCGAAAATGTGTCTAAGAAAAAAAAAAAAACAATTTGCGTCTATGAAGCCAAAATCAGTAAGATAGCCAAACGATAAAAAGGAAGTCAATGGAGAGAAAGAGAGACGCAGAGAGTAACGGACACACATACACACAGGATAACGGAAGAAACATAGAAAACAATGGCGGAACATTAAAGAAAAATACAAGTTTTATAAAAGAATTAAGGAATCAAAGAAGCGTATGGACGAAACTTGTTTAGATAAATTATTTTCCTTGATAATCAGAAAGAAATAAAGAAGACAAAAAGTTTCGAAAAACCAAGATTAATGAACGAACTAAAGGGAAGAAAAACGAATATGAAAAAAAATAAAACAAAAGAAATTACCAAACCTGAAGTAAAGAATAAAAGTTGAATGATGTTTAGCTAATCACACACTTCAATAAACTTCCAAATATAGGAATCGATTTGCAACTTCTTTACATTTTTTGTTGTTGTTTAATAATTAAACTCAAAGAAAGGCAATAAAAAAGAGAGAAAAGAAAATCATTGTTAAGCAGAGAGGACGATAAAAGAACAGATATCAAGAATCCTGAAGATAAGAATTGACATTCCATTTCAATTTTTGATTTGGTTTGGATTGGTTTGTTTTACGGCTTATCAACCTCAATAGGTTATTTAATGCCGACAAAATTTGTATCGCTGGTAATATGTTTTTTCACACATGTATTGCTCGTAATATTTTTCTTTAAAAAAATCTATTTCTGATAATATTTTTTTAAAAAAAGGCTGATAAAACTTTTTTGCTTATAATGTATTGCTGATAATAATATATCGATGGTAATATTTTATTTTCCAAAGTATTTCTGGTATTAAGACCTATGTTTACACTTTCATAGTTTTTGACTCCAATTTGGTGGTTAACTATTTGCCCATAGCTGGGACCCTGACAGTTGCTACCACCCCGGGTCAGGGTGGACCTGGGAACACCAGCAATTAAGTTGTCACCCGAAACGTTTAGACGGAGAAGATGCAAAGATTCACTCGGCTGGCGGAAAGTATTGGCCATACTGTTGGAAGGCCAAATATGTTCCATAAGACGATTAAAAATGAGCAGTTTCTTTTTAGAGGCATTAAAACTAACAATGATTTTTTGCCGCAGTTAGGATCAGATTATATATCATTTTTTAGAATAACTATCTATTTGACCTTATCAAACCGATCAGTCTTACCTGTAAGACAGGAGTAAATAGATGTGTTATCTGTAAAGAAACATATTTGAGTGTTGATGACATCGGGAATATCATTGATGGTAATAGAGGAACAATGTAATACAGAAAATACTGTAGCCTCGTATCAGATTAATTTAACCTGAATAGATATTCTGTGACCTTTTTTATTTTACAGCGCTCAACTAACTCCAGTGAAGAGTGGTCATACATGTAGAATGTTTTACTATTTTTGGCCCTAATTCTTTTCTAAATTTTCGTCAACGACCTTTCTGGTGGCATGAATCTTTCAACTAGGCCACAAATATTTGCTCCTATATCGATTGCAAGTCTGATCATTTCGATAAGGTCAGATTGGTAGCTGATCTGAAAAATGTACTAAAATCTCTTATTAACTGATCCAAGGAATAACTTGTTAATTACAAAACCTCCAAAACGAAACTTCTCTCTGTTAATGATCCGAGAGACCCCTTTTTGTCTTGCATCAACATGTCTGATGCTAACCTCCAGGAGAGCGACTCGTTGCGCTTTCTCGGCCTGACATTCTCAGCTGCTATTATACTGAAAGATTATATTGAATTAATTGCTAAGTCTTTTGCTAAGACATTTGATTCACTGTGTCGTGAAAGACAGTTTTTTTTTTCAGAATCTATCTTAGATATTTATAAGGCTACTATTCATCTATGCTTTGAATATTGCTGACCTGTATGGTCCGATATTTCTGCTACATATTTAGAGATTCTAGATAAGATCCAAAGAAATAGCAATGTTATTGTTCCTGGCCAGGCGTCAAAGCTTCAGTCACTTTCCCAGTGCCGTAACGTAGAAACTCCGTGCTCGCTTCTGGCTCCATGCTTTCCAATCAACATTGCGTTTAATTTTTTAAAAATCAATGTCAATCGTTATCTGTCCTCTTGATTACTTTCTATTACTCCCTCTCCTTAAAGTTTTTTCGTTTTTTTTTTCTCATTCTTTCATACTGTTGTAGCATACATACGGACGGTAATGGTTAATTCTCTATTCACATAAATAGAGTAGTAAATACTGTATGTTGGTCTGCAGTTGGAGATTCATTGTGGAATTCACTTGACTCACTTCAGCAGTTGACAGAAAACTACGCTTGCTAATCTTATATGTGTCGTTCTTTTCTAAGTATTATCGTTCAGAAAACCAATCTTCGTTTGATTATCTGTTCAGTAATTTTGTCGTTCTTGAATTTTGATTTCATTTTATTTTGAAGAAAAAAGATGTATTTTATAGATTGTTGTAGCATATCTATCGTAATGGTTAATTTCTATTCACATAAAACCTAAATCTGTATGTTTTGAATTCATTCTGTTCACTTGACTCAATTTTCCCATTTGACAACAACTACGCCTTTTTAAAGTCGTTCTTTTCCTAAATTATCGTTCATAACCAACCTTCGTTTGGTAATTTCTGCAGGTTAAAAAATAGATAAAACAATGAGAACAAGATGCTTACATTTCATTTTATTTTGAAGAAAAAAGATGTATTTTATAGATTGTTGTAGCATATCTACGGACGGTAATGGTTAATTCTCTATTCACATAAATAGAGTAGTAAATACTGTATGTTAGTCTGCAGTTGGAGATTCATTGTGGAATTCACTTGACTCACTTCTAGCAGTTGACAACAACTACGCACCGCTAGCGAATCTTATATGTGTCGTTCTTTTCCCTAAGTATTATCGTTCATAACCAACCTTCGTTTGATTATTCTGTTCAGTAATTTTCCCTAGGTTAAAACATAGATAAAACTTGAATGAGAACAAGATGCTTACATTTCATTTTATTTTGAAGAAAAAAGATGTATTTTATAGATTGTTGTAGCATATCTACGGACGGTAATGGTTAATTCTCTATTCACATAAATAGAGTAGTAAATACTGTATGTTAGTCTGCAGTTGGAGATTCATTGTGGAATTCACTTGACTCACTTCTAGCAGTTGACAACAACTACGCACCGCTAGCGAATCTTATATGTGTCGTTCTTTTCCTAAGTATTATCGTTCATAACCAACCTTCGTTTGATTATTCTGTTCAGTAATTTTCCCTAGGTTAAAACATAGATAAAACTTGAATGAGAACAAGATGCTTACATTTCATTTTATTTTGAAGAAAAAAGATGTATTTTATAGATTGTTGTAGCATATCTACGGACGGTAATGGTTAATTCTCTATTCACATAAATAAGTAGTAAATACTTAGTTAAAAGTTGAATCATTTTTTTTGACTTTTAATTGACAAAACTACGCATTTAAAATATTGTTTTATTATCGTTTCAAATCGTTTGATTATTCTGTTCAGTAATTTTCTAGTTAATTTTAAAAAGTTTGAGAACAAACTTACATTTCATTTTATTTTGAAGAAAAAAAGATGTATCTTATAGATTGTTGTAGCATATCTACGGACGGTTGGTTAATTTTCTATTCAATAAATAGAGTAGTAAATTTTTTTATTCGTTCATTGAAGATGAATCTATATGTTTTCTTTTGTTATTATTTTTTGACCTTCGTTTGATTAATTTTCCCTAAAAAAAGAATAGATAAAACTTGAATGAGAACAAGATGCTTACATTTCATTTTATTTTTTGAAGAAAAAGATTCATTTTATAGATTGTTGTAGCATATCTACGGACGATAATGTGTATGTCCCCATTCAATTAAATACAGTCGTAAATACTGTATGTCGGTCTGCAGTTGGAGATTCATTGTAGAATTCACTTGACTCACTTCTAGCAGTTGACAACTACTACGCGCCGCTGGCGAATCTTATATGTGTTGTTCTTGTCCTAAGTATTATCATTCATTACCAACATTCGTTTGATTATTCTATCCAGTAACCTTCCCTAGGTTTCAACACATACTCAGTGACGCGTTGCGCCTTAGTGGATTTATTGCATTGCATGGGTTGAAATGATTAAAAAATGTATTTGAAATTTTTTTCTGGGCAGATTTTGAGCTTTACGCGTTCGGTAGCTAACAATGCAGCCATCATATTTGTAGGTGTAGATTCTTGCGTGCAAATAAACCTCTCCACTACGTCCCGTAGATGTTGTCTGGACTTATCTTGGACAAATGTCATAGCAATGCCGTTTGTCGGATATATTAACGTCTGTCTGCTAAATTGCTTTGGAGAGAATCGGGTAGAATATTTGGTGTTGCGGACATTTTTGGGAGCGTTCTTATTTAGATTTTCCATGGTGATTCCTTATTCTGTTTTGTACACTGACTAATCTACTGTCGACAAAATAATTTTACAAAAAGAAATTTACAAAAGAAAAAAGGTGCCTGCTGCATTAGTATGCTCGTTAGCTGCCCAGAGGCAGAATTTCTCGTTAAAAAACGTTACCCATAGATATTTAGAGACACGTGGGAAAGATTGCAAGATTATATACGTGTGTTTGATGAATTGAGCGAAATTTACAGAGCAAAGTGTTGTAAAGTGATTTCAATTTTCGCAATGTGCACCGATGTTTCAATAAGTATTTGGTACTTATCTGGAGAGATACTAAATCCTACCCCTTTAATAGACGTCAACACTTCCCGAATATAAACTTACTGTAATCATTATATTATGCGTTCTCATAAATCGAAAAAAAAAGATGTGGTTCAGTTATGCCTTTTTCCATTTTAAACTTCTGAAAACGCGCTTTTAATAAGTGGAATAATATACCTAAGTAAAAAAAAAAAGCAATTTGTCCTCTGTCTTTCTTAGATATCTGTCACTCTAGGTAAACCTCCGAAAATTTCGAATATAAAACTTCATTAAATCTACACGCATAGATTGTTCTAGTTCCTTTGCCCATGTTCAGGAATATCACGTCATTTTATGTAATAAATAATGCAACATTATTCTGATCGCAGACTCCACAGAATCTGAGTCGGTATTCAGAGCCAGAACTTACCAAATTTACGCAACAACGCTTAATCCACTAGTCTACCATTCCGAAGGACAACTTAAAATTAATATTCTCTTACGGCCTGGAACGATTTCGCAAATTGAATTGAAATATTTAATTATCGTATTTTGTCCCAACTGGATATAAGTGTTTGTGAGAGAAAATAGATCTGTAGACTAACCAGCTGAAAACAAGATTTATAAAAAAATCATTTCATAGCGAGCTAAATACCCACAGGAAAACTATTTCGGGCAGATTTAATAAATACCTAACCTATGACTTTATATTTTTGACACAAAAATGTTGTTAATTCCAGCAAAATATACACATATCAGATTTTAGGTTATTGTATAATAAAAGACATTCAGAATTTCAATCATGTTTTGTTGATAATTATACTTCCGTAACCTTAGTTTTCTGTGAAAACATGGAAATGAAATTCTTTTTTCAAAAATATAATACTTTTATGCCTATAAATGCAATGTTTGATGAAGTGAACTTTCAGAAATTGAAAATACATGTACGATTATTTTAAAACTATTTCTGATATTTTCCTTAAATTTCTAGAACTTTAGTTTCTTTCGCTTTTGTGTTGTTCTACGACACGTCATCAATAGTGAACGGTCCACCTGTCTCTTAGAATACTATACACTTTAAATCTCTTCTACTTAAAATATGTAAATAGCTACAATCGTATTTACGAATCCACGACACCTATTGATGGAAGTTTATGCTAGAAACATGAAACTGAAGAATCTTTGGCACTTTATCTATGGCAGTGATCATAATGGTAATGGTAGCCTTATAAGGAAATATTTAGCATATCGTTGACCGAACAACCAATACGGCTGTCAGTTGTAATTTTAAAAATATAGCTTTCTCATATCCAGTAGGTATTGGTCCGTCCAGAATTGATGGTTGCTTTTTTCCAACATTTTATTTGCATCAGTATGGAACGTCAACATGTTGACGTCATGTTGTTATTTTCTCTTCGAGATAGAGGTGGTATTCATTTTAGCTCTTTCTGCTGATGGAAATCCTCCTATAGTGTGTGATTCTTAGAGCGCCAGTTTCCCAATAATCGATGACGCAGTCTTTTAAGATCTTTTGGTTTTTATGGGCATTTTTATATATGATTAGAACGTTTTTTAAAATCTGACCATGACAAATTTATAATTTATAATACCCAAACATTCATACACAGATGTCAAGGACACATGGCACAGTAGATAAATGCGTTGGTAAGATCCAGTGACAGGACCTTACTAATTAACCCATATCTGTGGGAGAAGATGTGGAATCATAACTTTTCTAAGGGAATTTATCAGGTAAGGGAATATAACGAACCCAAGTGGAATTAAATATCGAATTACTTAATTAACAATTCTTTTATTATCCATCACTCTACCAAGGTTACAGCACCCGGTATTCCAAAGCGGTCACTCGTTTAGGTACTGACTAAACTGATGTTAATTTTTAACTTCGTTTTTGAAAATTTTAGGAAACATAATGTTTCTTTCTTTTTTCGCAGTGTAAATTGTAAATCAAAATGACAGTTATAAATACGGAAACAAAAGCAGGTTACAATTTTATCCCACATATGTATCCCTCGGTTAATGTGGCTAATCTGTACATCGGTAACTATTAAAAAAATCAATTTTCAATGACTATGGTTAAACTGAAGACTGTTTTACCGCACCTAATCAAGTATTACGTATGAACTAATCGAATAATGGAAAACGTATTAGTCCAGGGATGCCTGTATATACATATTAAACCAAACTCATATTCTTGATCACATCATTCTTATTTTACAAATTTGAATTACCATAAAATGAATATTTTCTACATAGATGCATCTCATATTCATGCAAAGTAGATTAAACTCCATGGGAAATATATTTTCCGAGAAAAATAAACAAGTATGAATCGAATGTTACTCAGATATTTTCCACACCATCTATTTCCGTTCAGTTTGTTTTATTCATTATTTTTATTTCGCATCTGAAAGAAGACGTGAAAGAAAATATTAAATAAAGCAGAGCAAATTCAATTCGTTCATTTGATTCTATTCTAACGTATAAAAAGCGTCTCATTCATTTTTAACAACGAAATATTTGTTTCCTTAAAAGCTCGATAAAGATGAAAAATAAATTGATTATTAAACAAAACAAATCGAATAACATATCCTGTTATATGTTAAAGAAAAGGCATTTAAAAAAAAATGAGACGTGAAAATTTCAGACAAGAAAAATAAGATTTATCTGATTCTCTAAATATGATTTTAAAATGTCAGTATTTCTTTCGTCCTTATATATAAGTGCGTATTTCCGTTTCTGTTAAATTTTGTTGCCAGTTTCATATGAAAAAAGTCTCTTATTTAAATGAATAAGCAATCTTGCTAGCTGTAAATTCTATGCTAAACAGCTTCATTTCTCACATTCCTCGCTTGTGGAACTCTTCTCTGGGTCCGTGCTTTCCAGCCAACTTTAATCTGCCAAAATTAAATGCAATATCCATAGCTATTTTACTTTCCTCTTGATTACTCTTTTCTTTTCCCGCACATTTTTAATTTGATCCTAATTCTCCCACACCCTGTAACCTCTTGAGTCTTAGTGGCTTTACTGCCTTGCATGGAGTGATATCGATTAAAAATAATTATTCAAGGACCTCATCAAACAATAGCTTATTTACAAAAATTACAAGAGACACAATTGGAAAGGAATTATAAGACAGTTAATTTTAAAGATTTTCTTTTACTAATGTTTTTTTTGTCTTTTTATGTGCCGTGTCCTTTCAGGGCGTCGGCGATCATGGCTCCCCACTTACCCCTATCTGTTGTAGCTGTCAATAAGTTTCGACCCCCTGCCACCTTTCCCCTGACCACGTTCTGTTATCCACTTGCTCCAACCGGCCAGCTATATCATGCGTTGCTTTCCTTTGTCTCTCTTTCCCTCTATTCGACCTGTGATTATTAGATTCCCCAGGCCCTTCTTTCTCATTACGTGTCCCAGAAACTTCTTCTTTTTTGAATCCTCTCCAGGATCTCATCGTTGCTAATATGATTGATCTATGGTATCCTCAGCATCCTTCTGTAGAACCACATCGCCGTCTCAGTTTTTTCTTACATCTTTGCGGAGACCGTTCAACAGTCACTGCCGTAAGGGAGGACAGATATCACGTAACAGCTCAGTTCTCTTTTCTTTGCTACCAAATACATCCTTCTGTCCCTGCAGAGCCTTTGGCATGCGTCTTTAGCCTTCCCAATCGTTTTACGGATCTTACTGTCCCACTAGCCGTCCTCTGTGAAAACATCCACACCTGCTTGATTTTAGTGTCCGCGACCTCCAAATCGCAGAAAATTACACCGAAATAAAAAAAAATAGAACTTGAAAATGAACTAACTAACTAACTAACTAACTAACTAACTAACTAACTAACTAACTAACTAAATAAATAAATAAATAAAATACTAGATAAGAAAATTAGATAAAGAAGTAATTCATTTCATAAGTATTGTCAGGATGTGTTTGAAGTGTTTTATTTGAAATACAATGAAACACAGGTGATGTTGTAAGAGCGTAAGTAAATCTAGAATGTTCGGGTTATGTAGGAAAGATAATGATTAACCCTAGAAGAAGCCATCCCAGTGCAACAACTTATTAATGGAATACGAAGGCAATAAGGATGATTCAATAGATTTGCCGGGTTCAATCTGAAGAAAATCCGTGTTGGTAAACCAAGAAATGTTATTCGTATCTGATTTTCATATTTGAATATTAGAATTAGTTATAACAATCAAAAACCACTAAGCTCGTTAGTTGGTTGATTTTTGTTTAGTGGTATATAAACGTACTAGTTGTATAACCCAACATTTCCCGGGCTTTCATTACTGGGGATTTTTGCAGTTTACTTGGAACAGTTTAAGTTTAAATCAGCCCACCCGAAAATCAATATTAGTAACAACATTTGGGTGCAACTGAGGCACATCCCCAAATTGAGGGTTAACAATCTGATTGGGGAGGGGGGTCTTGAAAAAGGAACTCTATAATGATGAATAATATTATTGTAATAATTTAAACTATTTATTTTTTATTAAAGATTTTATATAAGATGTATATCCAAGAACAGTAAATAGTAAAACGTTACTGAGACTTATGATGGACAGGAAGTAGTGGAGAGCCATTGTCACCAACAATTTGGATTCAAAAACGGCACTGAAGAATTATCTATCAAACAAAATTCATCGAAATCGGATGAAAACTGTGAAAACGTATAAACAACATCCGATCACGCACGTACATACACACATACAGACATTTTGAGAATTCTTGATATAGATTTGGGTTATTTAATGGCATAATCTTAATACAATTTTATGGCTTCAACTATATTTATACTATAAATAGGCATTGCTGGTGATTTTATAATAAATATATATCGTTCTTATTTTTTTTTCAAATAAAAAATTGTTGTGACCTAGAAAGAGTTACTAAATGAGAAATAACCAAAATGGAGGATGGAAATGAAATGGTAATCTTTATAACATCAACAAAATACAATACTCGCCAGCGGCGTGAAGTAGGTAAACCACTGCTAGTGGTGTACTATTTAGATAACATATTACCCCCACTTGAAATAGTGCCCAGCGTATTTATGAGGATTGGGACATACCCATTAGCGGGATCTGGTATATGTTTACCTACCCGAACGAGACTCTGCTCTTCGGCATAGCCTCGTCCGAGTTCCTCTTTGCCCAAAGGCAGAGAGTTCGACACGTCAAGATCTTCCCACGCTGAGAGATCACGCATTATGTTTTAGGAATAACATATTGTCCTCACTTAGAATTGCCCTTGTATTTTGAGGATGGGGACAAACTAAAAAATTAATGTTCATAGGTAGGTATCTATCTATCTATCTATCTATCTATCTATCTATCTATCTATCTATCTGTTTTAACCCAGAAAGAGTTACTGAATGAGGAATAGCCAAAACGGAGGTAGGAAATGAAATAGTAATCTTTATAATATCAACAAAATACAATACAGTGGCGTGAATTAGGTAAACCACTGCTTGTGGTGGACTATTTAGACAACATATTGCCTCCACTTACAATAGGGTCTGGAGTAATTACGAGGATTGAGACATGCCCATTAATGTTCATAGGTACGGTACAAAATAAAAATGTATTTTATACTTTTATAATGTTTTGTTTTTGTTTGGGGATTCACTGTTTTCTAATAGCTGGGACCCTAACAGATGTTACCATCCCGGTTCAGAGTGAATTTGGAAAAAACAGCAATTTAGCGCTGGCCCCATGCCCTTCGAAACCTCCTGATCAAATGCCGAGATGCTGGATGCGCTAAGCTGGAAAATATATAGGAAGTATACTAATTGATAGAGATGACTTATTTGAATTGTTGGGATTAGTATTAGGTTGGTGCAAAATAATGATGGAATAATGTCGTGAAAAAGATATTATTTGTAAATATTATTATTCATTATTACCAATCATTATAAAACATAATATTATTTATAATTTATTGACACGCGAACAATTGTCTTTTTAGGTTTTTTTTTTTTTGCTGTATTTTTTATTTATTTACTGTTTTTTGTTGTACTCGTAACCTTCCTCTCATTATGTCTTGAGATACATCAGTTTAAGCACAGGCCGCAGAAAAATTCCACGGCTTGTCGAAGTTAAGTCAAAAGGAGAATTCCAGTAAGATATCTTTAATCTTTTCTAAGATACAACGGTTCAAAGCTTAATCTATTAATTGGACAATTTTGCTGTTATACGATATATATATATATATATATATATATATATATATATATATATATGTATATAATTTATTTATTAATTGTAATTTATATTTTTAAAAGATAGTTATTACTGTATCAGTTTCATAAACTGTATAAATAGTTTGTCTTATAAGCATCTAAAGCAAGACTGATGACACCGGAAAAAAAAACGCATTACCTTGATAGCGAAATTGAATAAATTGATAGTGGAACAAGTTGAGGAGAGAAAAAAAATGACAAAATCTGGAATTTTGAATAAAGAAAACAAGTGACCAAATGTTACATTTAATTACAGATTCAATCAACAATGTATTTTCTCTGATTATCTATGACTTCCTTCCATCTATTAACAAGATTACTAATTCCTTTACTGTAAAATTCTTTTGGCTTTGATTCGAAGAACTCACAAATGTCTGTTTTAACCTCTTCCTGTGTTACAAAAGCTGTTTCTTCCAAATGATTCTGTAAGCTACGAAACAAATGGTAGTCTGAAGGAGCAAGATCAGGAGAATAAGGTGGATGAGGAATTTTCTCCCAACCAAGTTCTTCGATCTTTTGTGACGTGATTCTTGCTGTGGGTCGCGCATTGTCCTGATGAAACATCACCTCTTTTCGATTCACTAGAGCAGGTTTTTTTTTTCCTCAAAGCTTGGTTCAAACGCTCTAATTGCTGACAGTATATTTGAGCATTAATTGTTGCATTAGGTGGTAAGAATTCAAAGTGGATTATTCCTTGGCGATCCCACCAGATTGAAAGAAGAACCTTTTGCCCATGAAGTTCCCTTCTCGGCTGTGGCTGGGGTCCTTCCCTTTACCAAGCCACTGTCTACGACGCTTAACATTTTCGATAAAAGATCCATTTTTCGTCGCCAGTCACAAGTCTATCCAAAAAAGGTGAAACAAGTTGGCGAGAATGGAGAGAAGAGCAGATGTCAACTCGGGATTTGAGGTTGTTTTCAGACAATTCATGAGGCACCCATTTTCCAAGTTTAGGAACTTTTTCCAAGTTGTTGAAGATGACGATGAACAGTTGTATGGTTTGAACTGAGAACCACTGCCAATTCCTCAACTGATAAAGCAGGATTTTCTTCAAGGGCTGCTTCAAGAAGCTTTTCATCAAACTCAACTGGACGTCCGGTTCGATCTTCATCTTCAAGGGTGAAATCTCCACCTCTGAATTTTGCAAACCATCTTCTGCAAGTTCTTTCATTCACACATTCCTCTCCATAAACTGAGTGAATGTTTCTAGCCGCTTCGGCTGCTGAGTTTCCTTTCTTGAATTCATAAAGCATTATGTGCCTCAAATGATTCTTGGGTACTTCCATGTTAGCAGGGTTTTAATCAAACAAAATTTAATTTTATTGTTCTCTGAAATAAAATTTGATCAGTTTAAATGCATCTAAACATAAAAATAATGTTCAGCTCCATTAGACATTATAAAATACTCTTTAAATTTCGTTCATTTTTTAAAAAAAGTTAAAATTCGGACAGAACTTATGGGATGACCTGATATATATATATATATATATAATTTATATATATATATATGATGACAATATATACAAAAAAGCCGATTTCAAATTTTATTTCATGTGATAGATTTTAATGTCCATCACTGTTATTTATATACTATGTAATATATCATATTTTGTGAATTTTAATCAAAATTAATATTCAATATTGTTAAAAAAAGTATTAAATACCTATTTTTAAGTCAATAATTATTACGTTAAATATTTTTAATGTTTTAACGTTATTGATAAAACCATTGAATGGCATATAACCATAAATAATTGCAATGAGGCTTTTATTAATAATTTTAATATATATTCAGTGAAACATTTTAAATTACTTCTATTATATATGAAGAAAATAAGAATAATTAACTAAAAATTCAGGTCCATTTTAAATTAAACTAATTTTTAGATGAAAACACAAAATTATTTATTTATTTTTAAAAATTGATTGTGTCCCAATATATTTGTGTTTTATGAATTTGAACATTTATAAAATAAGATTTTTCGTTATAATATATTTTAATGTTTATTTTTTTTTCACATGAAATACAAGAATATAATAATTTAAATATTCGGTTTTATACGTGAATTTAATAAAAAATTCTATTTGAAAACAAATATTATGATATTAAAAAAAATATAGATATTAAAAAAAATAAAAACAAAATAAAAATACAAAAACTCTAATTTTAATGAAATTTGATATTTAGTTTGTAGGGATTTTGTAACAATATGCTTTTAAATTTGAAATAATATTATAACAATAAAAAAAAATTTTACAAGGTTTTAGTTTTAATACAAGTTTATATGTGATAATAATTAATTTGTTTTAACGTTTTACAACAAACATGTAAAGGTGGAATGAAACCATTAAAAAATAATTTCATTTTAATTTTATTTGGCATTTTGTAGTATTGAAAAGGTTATAAATAATAAAAAAGTATATTACAATGGAAAGAACTAAAGAATCTAACCTAATTCTTTATTTCATTTAAAAAAAAAAAAACAAATTTAATTTGAACTTATCAAAAAAAAAGTTAAAAAATTTGTCTAAAAAAAAAAATATTTAAAATTTGGAAAATTCAAGACAACAAATTTTTGTTTTTTAATATTTGAACGATTGGATTTTGGAAAAAATTATCGACACATTCAGGTTCAAAAGATTAAAAGCAAACAAGTTTTATTTTATAAATAAATGGCAAAGTTTCCTGCAACGAACTGACAGGAAAATTGTGTACAGGATTGAAAAACGTTTTAAAATTTAAAATAAAAAAAAGAAATAAAAAACCAAAAAAAAAGGCAGGAGATAAAAAAAAACTTTGATGAAATTAAACATTATTTTTTAAACAATCTTTTTGGCGTGATGATTGGTAATTTTGACAAAAGAAAAACCTATAATTCAATTTATTTAATCATTTCAATAAAAAAAAAAATTAAAAAAACTAGAACGGCGTGGTAAAAAGTCAGTGTTGAATAATGTAAATAAACCATAGTTAATATAAAATAATCAACAATATTTTAAATTGACCTTTTCTTCTTTTTAAATAAAATGATCTACAAATGAGAAAAAAATCTGAATAATTTAAATAAAACAGAATTATCAAACCGAAAAATTTTTAGGAAGATTAAACCGAATAATTAAAAAATAATCTGATTACAAAACATGGTAAAGAAAATGGCAAGTTTTTTTCAATTACAAGACAGAAATCAAATAAGAAACCTCTTATATATATATATATATATATATGTATATATATATATAAAAAATGCTAAGATATAAAATATATTATATATTTACGCCATTTATAACAATATATTATATATAGGGCACTTTATAATTAAACATTATTTTGTAATATTATTTGACTTTTATTCATACCTTTTAATATATAAATTGGTAAAATAAAAGAAAATTTTTTAAACTGAATTTTATTTAGTGTTACCGCTTTTTAATTTGAATAATATACAGTTTTCAAAATATTTATCAAATGATCTTTCTATCACAAAATATCCGAAAATTGAATGTTGAAGAAAATATTTTATATTCAATTATGAAAAAAATTAATAAAATAAAAAAGGCAAAATGAAAAAAAGAAACTTAAAATAAAAATAAAAAAAATAGTTGAAAAAAAAAAATTGTATTCATCATTTTTTTTAAATATCACAATTTCAAACATTTTTTGGAATAAAAAATGAAACTAAAAGATTTGTTGTTCAAAACTTTCTTTTAAGCATCTGTTATTTATTCATCAAAATAGGGAAAAAACATAATAGAAAAAATAAAAATAAAATTAAAATACAATGGGAAAAATAAAAAATTGGTTAATTAGCACTTTTTTTTTTTAACTGTACAACGAATTTGCAACATTTTTTGTGAGCCATTACATATTATAAAATATATATATATATATATATATATATATATATAATATATAATTAGGAAAAAATTATTTATTTGAAAAAAGACACAAATGAAAAAATGTTTCAAAAAAATATGAAAATTTTCAATATAATTATTTGAATCAAAAATTTAAATTTAAATTTCTCTGGTTTCTTTATATTAGTGAAATTTTAATAAATAACTTATAAAAAAATTTATGTCATTTTTATATTTATATATTTCATTGAAATCAAAATTTCTATGGTTAAAAATTTTACATTTTTAAAATTTGAAATATTAAATATAAATTTATTTTTGAAAAATTAAATTTAGAATTTATATATATATTTAAGACTATATTTTTAAATGTTTATAAAAATTTATTGGATTATACCAAATAATTTTAAAATTAAAAAATTTTTTTTTTTCTGAAAATTACAATTTTCAAAAAATTTCATCTTCACAAAATTACCAAAAGTAAACTTAGTAAAATATTTAATAAAACAATTTTAAAAATTATGTTACTGTTAATTATAAAAAAATTTCAAGAAATAACAATATTTTGTTAAAAAAAGGTTGTGAAAAAAATAATTTATTTTAAAAAAAAACAAAATAAATTAAATAAAAAAATAGTGAAAAATTTTGTGGATTTAAGAAACCCAAAGAAAAATGCCCATGAGAAAATTTTGCAGGGCGTAAAATCTTATATCAATCAATAAATATTCATCCATTGAGAAAATATTTATAATATATGATATACATTGGGTAATAAAAATTCAATTTAAAACCAGATGGAAATTTCATTTATGCTCTTTCAACAATATAAATAAAAAAAATCAGACTTGACATATCTAAATATTTTTTTTTTACATTTGGAAGTAACAAAATGAATAAAACACCAAAAATAAAAATAAAAAATTATAAACAAAACTAGAAATTCAAAAACTTGGGATGACCCATTTGAATGCCTCCATGAAAATATACATATTATTAAGTTTCTAAATTAGAAAAAATCTATTAAACAATAGACATGAGTTAAACGGACTTTTTTTGTCGACATCAAAAATGTTTTTTGCATTGAATAATTAGCATAAAAATCAAACAAACAATAAAAATAATTTTTAAATTCCATAGCATAAAAAATAGTTTAAATGCCCTACAAAAAAAGATAACTACTTTATGAAGTTGTCAAAAAAAAAATTGTTAGCAACTTTTTTTTATACACAAAACCCTTTCAAAAAAAAATAAAAAAAATAAAAAAAAATAAATAAATCTCCATATTCACTGTAGACCTTTAAAGACAGACAAGACGATGTCATCTTCCACTTTAAATTTATATCAACCTTTCTGAGACTTGGAATGAATGTAACTTGATATTGATACAAATATTATGTTTACTTTTAAAAAACAATTGTTATAGCCGTTATATATATAGTAATTTTATTAAAATAATGAATATGCTTTTAAAAGACGTAAATTTCAGAAATAAGTTATTCAATATAATTTAGGCTTGAAGATGGAACAGAGCTTAGTACTTTAATTCAATTCAAAATTCAAATAATTATAATGATTTTTTCGGCTCTCGTTTTAAAATTGAGAATTTAATTTAATTCAAATCATATTTTTTTAAATAAATAATAATATTTATGCCCTACTTTTATATCGAGCACTATATTTTAAAAATAATAACAAAATACTAAAGAATATTTGGATTATTACTAACGAGTTTTTCCTAATTTATATATGTAAACACATATATTATATATATATATATATATATATATATAATAAATAAATTAATGATGTCTGTAAAGAGTTATGTTTTATTCTTTGTGAATTTGTTTTTTTGTACAGAAATTTCAAATACTCAATTTTTTTTTAAAAACAAAATTGCATTTGTTTGCCTTATCTAGGTTTTTTTCACTCACCAAGTTAAAATTGATTTACATTATATATATATATATATATATATATATATATATATATATATTGTATATATATATATATAAAATGAGCTGATGAAACGATTGTTTAGTATGAGAAACAGACTACCTCTTTACTGTATATTTTTTATATATATGCTATATGTTTCTGATATTGAGCACTTCTAAATATAGCAGTGCTTAAAAAATATATATATATATATATATATATATATATATATATATATATATATATAAAACTTTTAAATGTTATTAAAGACAAAAACATTTTGTGTCGATGAATTTTATTGATAAACTTTTCAAATTACAAATAGTCCAACTCAGATAAAAAGAAAATTGCGTCAGACATTGTCCAAAGATCATTTAGGACGAAATATGGCATAAGTTTTCGATTTCGTTAAGTTATCAACAGGATAGACAGAGACAAATAATAAGTTTCATATTCTGATGCATGTAGCGACATGTGCATAGACTGTTTGAGATATAGGCGAGGTTTGATGCGTGTGTGTGCGCATTAGTTTCATTTAATTCTTTATATCTACTATAGATTGCTGCCTCGTGAATTATAATTGCTTCATTGAATGTTTATTGCTTTGATTATCATACATTTTTTATTAACGTTTGATTTTGTTATATACATATACACAGGATGTATCAAAAATTCTTTCACAAACTTTGGGGTCGAGTTCCTGACAACAATACAAAGTAAAATGTCAATATAAACACATGTCCAAAAGTTCATCGTTGTACCTCAACACAGCAACTCATAACAAATGTTCAAAATCGGAATTCATATTATTTAAATTGCATGTATTGTTGAATCATTGGTTTTTTTTTCTAAATATTCTCTCACGGTCTCCAAAAATTTATCGAGACCCCTTCAATGACACCTTGATTTCGTCTCTTCATTTATCAATGTCTGCTGCATACACCAATTGTTTTAGGTGCCCCCGCCAAAGTTATAAAACCAAAGGACTGAGGTTGGGAGAAGGTGCAGGTCATGGAAATATTATATTTATATATATAAATATGGTATATCAAAATAGTGCATAGTCAAAAATGTTGGAATTTTTGGGTACCCTGGTGTACTAGTGAGCCAGCCAAATGAGCTGACTCATTTTATAGATCACCAATAGAAGGGTTAACCAATCAGAAGGCTCAAAATATTCAATGCGACGTTTATAAATGCGGCCATGTTTTTTCCCGAATATGCACTGCCAGCCTTTGATATCGAAGACTAAAGAATTATGGAACAGCTGCTGGTGGTACTGGCGATATAGTCAGATTCAGTAAAATATCTGACTCGAGAGTATTAATCTTTAACGTTGTTTCATTGAACAGATAACGTACTGCGCTGTATTCTATATTCATAGACTATGGTGAATATGGTCAACAGAAAATGTGACTAAAATGAACTACAACCCCATCATGCATGAACCACATGCGTCTTCGTATTAGCAGATCTGGAAGCGTGTAGACAGATTCTATAAGACGAGCTGGGAGAACATATGGACCTACAAGACAGTCATCTAGAATTCCAACCCACATATTATTGGTAAAGGTATGCTAGTGTCTAGCCTGTATTCTACCATGGTTGTGTAAATTTGTTATTCCATCTCTTCCAAATGTTGCCTCATCCGTAAACAAGACTGAAGAGAAAAAACTGATAAAACAGTTTGTGCAATAAAACCATCGGCAAAAAGTTCTCCGTGGTGAGTGTTCAGAGGGTGAAAGAGCCTAAACACGTTGCGAATGATGGAGATAATTGCACTTGAGGTACGCTCCAAGAAATACTATAAAATCTACGACATGCTAGGGCCACTTGATGTCTGCCTATACCGGGACCGTATCCGACAGCCTGAAAACGTGTTCTTCGTGATCAAGCGTACAGTACGCCGATCCCTAGTTCCATAGTTACCACGGACCACAGGATCCCCTTAGGAAAACATACGATAAAACAGCGTCAAAGGTTAGATGACTTGGAATTGGCTTTGGTCTGGAAACTGCAAATTGATACAGCCGTGAAACCATTTATATTACCCGTATCTAAAATCAAAATCTTTCTGTTTCACGATGGGAATTATCCTGGCATTGTTAACCGGAACACTTCTCAGTTAACTCGATACCACACACATTAAACATTGAAGAAAGATTTTTCAAATGTACACGAAAATGACAAAGTAACCTAGTCTACATGGCAACACAGTTCCATTTAACGTAAACTTTCTTTTATGTTTAATAACTCAAAATGCAAATTTGCAGGTGTATTTTTATGGACATTGACATCATTTGTTTTTTGTTTGTGAGATACCATGTACAAATTTTGTTAAATTATAAAAAACAAAATATGATTTCGTATTATATATATATATATTTATATATATATATATATATATATATATATATATATTAATGAATGAAAAATGATGGCTTTCAAATAAATTCGACGTATGAGAGCCAAGCAATTCGATTCTCCGGAACCGACAGTCCTCCCAGACACCAGCACATATGATTTGATTATAACAAACGAAAACATTGTAAACCAACCACACATTTGGAAAGGCCGAATACAGATAATTGGTCCCACTAAAAATTTCAAAAGCAAATTCAGAGTGGTCCTTCCATATAGTCCCAAAAGCCATCATCCTATAGAACCAAATCTGTTTGCTAGATAAATAGCTGGAGGCAGAAGAAGAGGTTTAATTCTTTCCCCAAGGGTATATAATGAATTTCGAACTGGGCTCTCCGATTCCTCAAATCGGGGTTTATCTACAAATACCTACCCTGCCTCTTCTCTACATATATATATATATATATATATATATATATATATATATATATATATATATATATATATATATATATATATATATATTAGGTTCCTATAAAGGTATTGACGTAATAATGTCGTTTTTTCTTTTTAAAAAAATACGTCAAAAAACGACATTAATTACGTCATTTTTTTCCAATTTTATATAAATATATATATATATATATATATATATATATATATTGTTTGGGTGTATACTTAACACTGGCATCTGTATTTTAATAAATAAACATCCTGCATTCTCACATCTTTATTTGAGAGTGAAAAACACAAATATTACTCAAGATGAAGAAAAATTTATTGCAATCAACAAAGCATAAATTTAATCATAATTCTATAAAATCGTTCTTAATAGAATTATTTTGTTAAGTGAAATAATCAATTATTTTCTGTCCTAAAATCTTATTTAGAATCGATCAAGGAAATGAAATGGCCAATTCACATTGCTGTTTAGAAAGAAAAAAAGGGTGAATCAAACATAAATGTTTCTAAAATGTTTAATGTAAATCAGTTTTTAAATTGTAAAAAGATTTTTCGCTTGTTCAAATATTTATTATTGTGTAATGTTTCTGTTTTTTTAACTCTCGAAAGCAGTCGATTAAAATCAAAATCTCTTTTTGTTCTGGCATATATGTATGTATCTTTGTGTATATATGCATGCATGTGTGTGTGTGTATTTGTTATTTTTGTCTTAAAATTTTTGCGTATTATAAATTGTTCAAAATTGAAAAATATATTATTGAATATCCATTCAAAATAAGATATTTATATTTCTAAAAAATAAAAAATCCTGCCTGAAACCTGTACATTGGTTCACAAAAGTATTCTGAGAACGATTCTAGCCAAGGATAGTCTGTAAGACAACCTGTTATAAATTCACAGAATGTTGAATAAATGAATAATGATTTGGACAAAATGTCTTCGTATTCAAATCACCTTGACGATTTCACGTTGACTCATTGTTTGTAACATTTTGATAATCTCCAAACTTACACTTGCATTATTGAAAATTAAATCAACTACAAAAAAAAGGGGTGAATTAATGTCTCCAAATTTTATGCAATATGGATTCCATAATTTCATTTTAATCATTTGATTTCCTGGATATGAAATAAACACATCGAAAAGTATTAAATTTTTTGATACTGAGAAAAGTATCTTTTAAAAAGAAACAGATAGAACCGTGATCTGGAGACTATTATTTCACAAAATTTTTCAGAAAAATAGGCAAATGGGAACCCATTTAACAATACATAAAAAAAATGTATAAAATTGCCAACAATATATTTTGTCTATATTTCGGAGATGAGGTATTATGGACATTATTTACATTATTCGGACTATTGTCCTCATCTTGGTCGACATATTTATTACAACGTTTCAGATAACCAATTCTTTATCTAATGTCTCTGAATCGCCACTTATGACTTTTGCTTGTTGTTTTAAGCAATGGACGATCCCTTAATAGCCAGAAATTGGATGGTGGGAGTTGAAACCAGGTACTGTCCGGTGAATATCGGTTTACGGTATACAGATGTCTTGAACCCATGCTCTGACTTGAAATATTAGTACATCCAGGAATGGGGTATGTTGTTTGTCACTTTTCCACCATGAACTGTATCGAAGCCTTAAAAAAATATTGGTCAGTAGAACTTGAACATCTTCATTTTTTCACACTAGGAAGATGTTCAGAATTTTTAATGGAAATATAAGTAGCACCCTAGACTCTTTTAACTACCCTGGATACATGGCCAATTAGACCATCTTTTGGGATGGCGGGTACAAAGGAGGACAACAACACTCAGAAAACAGTCTGCCTGCCTTTGTAAAGGGATTATCAGAGAAAATACAAAGGATCTGCGGTCCTTATAACATCGGGAAAACCTTCTCTCTTGAACGACAAACTATGAATATCTCTGTTTAAGACCTCCCATAGAGGAAAATGATGACTAAAGACTGTGTGTATGCTATCCCGTGCAGCTGCAGGAAAGAAATATAAAGGGGAGACAGGGCCCCCAATAAGGTAAGGCTTCAAGAATACCAGAAAGCTGTAACACGAGGGGAAGTGGAAAAAATCAGGCGTGGCTGACCACATATGGAGAGAAGGAGATCACCGCCCTCTGTGGGATATAGTTGAGATCATAGACAAGGAATACCATTGGAAAATTTGTACTATTAAGGAATCAGCACATATGCTCGGCCACAAAAAAAATTCTGAGCTGATCAAGCATAGAAATGAATACAATATGGGAAACAGTAATAAGGAGTGACAGAGAAAAGTGATAATGATAAAAAAATTGCAATATGAGCTCTGGAAAAAAAATGGTTTTGAAGACATCCGGTAAAAATGGTTTATAATAATTTAAATTCATAGACAGATGTCCTCATGGCACAGTGGATAAAGGCGTTAGTTTGATCCACTGACAAGACCCAAAGAATGAGAGTTCAATAGCCGGTTAAGGCAGTGGAGAACTTTCAGAGGGAAATTAACAGGAAATAAACGATGACTGACATTCATTAGACATGGCACATGGAACTAGAACAGTCTACCCTAGTGAGCGAAATAAAGGGTTCAGTTCGACATTCCAACCACCTGAGGAAAGCCGGAGAGTACAAAGCCCGAAGCTTTGTAATAAATATGGCGGCAACGATGAGGAAAATAGTCCGAATAATGTAAATACATTTTTATATAAAAATGACCAAGAATACATATTTATAGTAAAATAAACAACAATACCCTTTTGAAGCAAAATAAACAGCAATGCTGAAAACAATATTAAAATGCTTTAATTGAAGACTTTAAATTGCGTTCAGAATATATTTAGTTGAAGCTATATAATTGTGTTCAGATTGTGTAGATTTCAACATTAAATAACCCGCATATAGGTTGATATTCCGCAAAACCAACCAACATTTTAATCATTTCACTCCAAGCAAGGCAATATTGCCACTAGGACCCAGAGGATTGCAGGGAGTAAAAGAGAATGAGAAGACTTTAGTGAGAAATGCGGAAAAGATCAATAAAGGAACAAGATTCAAGAAGACAGAATATGGCGACTGAGGTTGCATTTATAATTTTGAAGATTGTAGTCGGCAGCAAGCAAAGAATGTAATTTCACAGACGAGATGTGTGAGAAAAATATTTTTTTAAGAATAGAATTGAGTATTGCATCCAGCTAGTTCAACAGGAAAAAGATAGTTGCCAATCTAGTAGTACGCTTAAATTCATGTGTTCGAAGCATTAAGATCAAAAGCTGGTGGGTATTTTGCATGCGCTCCGTAATATAAGCATTTATAAAAAGCTTAAAGCAGTGTAAAATGTCAGTCGATAAGTTTTGACCGGCTTTATTTTCAATATAATTATATATTCTGGTCTGTATGCCTTTTCCATTTTCCTAAA
>CAHIKZ030002776.1:245000-265000 GCA_903632075.3 Acanthosepion pharaonis
TGATTTCATTTAGTTTCGTTTTGTTTGATTGTTTTTTTTTCTCTCACTTTTGTTTCCAGAAAAGAATTGTGGTAATGTCAGACCTAGAAAAAAATTAAATAAAAATCTGGACATAAATTTATAATTGATTATCTATCGATTCAAGCACTGTTATACATTTTCGTCTCAGTAAATTCCTTTCTTTCTTAATTAAAATAACAATATATATATTATATATATATACTATATATATATATAAATATATATTTTTTGTCCATATTACATTTTTAATTCTTGAGTAAATTCTAAATGATGTAAAAAATTGGCAAATATTACGGTGATTAGTAAATAGATCCTTCAAGTTTAATAAAATTATTTTGTTTTCTGTTAAGTCCTTTATTGGTTTAGGAGTAGTTATGACAAATTTTATACAAAGCTCACATAAAATTTTTTCAATTATAATATATAGGTTATATATATTTCCAAACTGGGTTTCGTCATAATATCAATGATATTTTAAATATTTTTCGATTTTTTTGATTCGCGTTGAATCTGAAATAAGGCATTTGAGGGGTTTAAAAGTGCTTTGAATCTATTTCTCTTCAGATAAACACTAATATATATTTTTTCGATTATATATATATATATATATATATTAAAGAAAGAACAGCAAAATTTATAATCCGGATGTTCTTAGCAATTATCTTTATTTAAAAAAAAATAGTGCTCGATACAAACAGAAGAGCATAATATTATTGAAAAATTTTTATAAATCAATATTTTTAAAAGAAAATTATAATAAATATTACATATATCTTCTATATGCTGTATCTCTTCAGGACATGGGCGATCATGGTTCTCTAACAACTTCCCGTTTTTTAATTCTTTTCTCAATTTTAAAATAAAGACATAACATTAAGAAATTTTTTTTTTTATTTATAACTAAAAAAAATTAACAATTTTTTAAACATATAATATATTTATATATACCATTTCGTTATTTGGTTATATATTTTACCCTACCCAATATCATTGGTATATTTAAGAATATTTAAATATATATATATATATTATCAAAGAAAATCACAGGCCCTTTTTCTCCATACTTGGATTTTTTAATATAGAAATTCAAAATGCTAATTTTTTAATTTCTTTTTTCTCCATTTTTGGTGTAATTCCTAAAATTTTTTTTTTTTTTTTTTAATTTTCTGAATAGGTCGACACACTAATATGCCGCGATAGAAGGTTGAGAATCACTGTGTTAACATGCATAGGTGTTTTCAGTTGGATATAGATTTGAGACAAATAAAAATGAAAAACGCGTTACTTCGTGTGTTAGGCATCATCAGATCAAAATTCAGGAAATAAAGACATAGAATATAATAACAAACAAGGTGAAATTCGTTGTCATAAAATAAACATTTCTATACATCTATAAATTTTTTTTTAAAAATAACATATATACATATTTTTTCCAGAGTATTGAATATCATGGCTATATTAAAATTCAAATTTATTTGAGTGAATTTTTTTTGCAGTTTAAATGATTGAAGAGAAAAATTTTTCAGAATTAATATTTCGAGCCGTAAAGCTAAATAAATAAATAAGTGGAAAAAGCTGAAAAAACAAAACAGTTAAAGCAATTAAAAATTCATTAATACATTATCACGAGGGATTAGATGAGGTGAGATGGGGATACATCCATACTCTAGTAACAAGCCAACCAATTTTCACAATTTCATTATGATAAATAATGATCCCAATCTTAATAAATCACATAAAAATTTTTATATATAGATCGATAATTTATATATAAATATATATAGAATGACTTATATTTACGTTAGTCGTCATATCTTCATCGTTGTTATTTTTATAATGTTTCTATGAATTTATGCTCTTCGACCTTCTTCAAAACTGTTTTTTTTAAAGTTAGAAAAAATAATAAAAACAAATTTTAATTCAACTCAATATTAAATTCTGTTGAAATTTCTGGAAGAAGGAATTTTTAAAAAATTTTCCTCAAACAAGGCAATAAAGCCATTAAAATCATAAGGTTCCCGTTTGTTAGAAAATAACATATATTAAGGAGAGGTAAATAAAAGAATTAGAATTAAGAAGAAAAGATAAAAACATTGTATTTAAAAATTGAAAGGAATATTGGACAGCAAGAAACCGTAAGCGCAAAAAAACGATTTTAATTACGATATAAGAAGAAAAAAAGCATAGAAAGGAATTACATAACCATTTCAACTGTAAAATGTAAGACCTTAAACAAATCAACATATAAAATGCTTAAATTCAAAAAGTTTATAACCATTTCTGTTTTATGACTTATTTACATTCGGACGAAATTATTTGAGTCTTTGTTGTATTTTTCGGATTTCTTCTTAATTATTTATATATATTCAATAAATTACCGCGGAACCTGAATCGAATCGAAACCCTCGCAAAGTTCATAATAGTAGATGGTTCTCATTCTGCTTTCTACAGAGGATATTTCATTTAAAAAAAATGTATTTTTATTAACACGACAGTATTTTTGCCACTAAAACACAAGGTGGGGGTTACAATTTGTGGAAGAATTAGGAACAGAAACATTAATATTTTTTGGAAGAAATTCCATCAAAATAAGTAGAAAATGCGAAACATGCATTTAAATCAAAAAATTTATAAAGTTGGATGGAAACGTATGGAGACGGAAGGAGTTATTTAAGAAAAGCAGTAAAGCCACTAAAACATAAAGGGGTTTAAAAGGTTAAGAATTTTTGTTTGATTATTAATATTGAGCGGGAAGAGGAAAAAGTTTTTTAAGGGAAGTAGATGTTTTTTGGCATTGCATTTAAATTTTTACAAATTAAAGTTGGCAGGAAAGATAAAAAGGTTCCTCGAATGACTCGAGAATTACGGTTCAAATTGATGAGATCTATCTTATATGCCATATTAGTAATGTATTTATGAAGAAGTTAAAAAGTTAGTTTAAAAAGGTGGTGAGCTTATTCGAACAATTACCATTAAAGTATTTATAAAAAACATATATCAGAAGCAAACCTAACGGCAGTGAATATATTTGAAGCCGAGCTGCCAGAACAGGACCAAAATAAAGCAAATTCTTCTTTGGATCTTATGTACGCTCAAGGTAATTTTTTTTGGGCACTGGATATATTGGCAACAACATTCTATCAATGACATTATAGAAAAATGGTAAATCTATCAAAATTTATATACGGTTTAATTTTTATAAATGTGAAAAAAATAGGAAATATATAAATATTAGGCATATGCGTTTTATCCAATGTGGACAAGATCAAGGCAAAATTTAAATAAATTTATTAAACAAAGTTAAACTAATAAAAAAACAAAATGTATGCAGCAATGGAAGAATTTCGAGAACGCTATTATATTAATACTGTTAATAAAAAATTACGCAGAAAATGTCACGTGTGAAGATATTGTTTTTATTGTTGTGTTGACGGATTCAACCATTTTTCTTTTGTTTTCTTGATACTGATGTGTACGTTTGTTTGGGAGAATATGAATTCTGTTAAAAAAGGTGAAATAGTCAAAAATTGAAAATCTTATTAATATATGGATAATATTACAGTTTTCCTATTATATTTTATAAATTTCATAAATAATATTTTTACATTTAATAAATATATCTTTTACAGAAAATAAAATTTTCAAAAAAGAACAAAATTAAATTTTTTCTGCAGGTTTTAGGTACCTCCACGAGATCGCTAAAAAAAAAGAGCATAGCATGATGAAAAAAAGACGCCAAACTTGACGAAAACAAAATTTTATCGTCTAAATGTTTGTTATTATTAAGAGGAAAGATCAAAGTATTTTTGGGGTATTTTTTTCCATTTTTTTTAATCGTTCCTAGCACGTCCGAAATTTTCGTTAAAAATCTTTTTTTTTTGAGTCAGCAAAATTGACCAATTTTTTTTCCATTTTTAAAAAACTTAAAATCTCACTTTGAAATTTTTTAAATATCAATTATCATTTTTTTTCAAAACTTATTTTAAGAAAATCAGAAATTATAATGTTTATTTAAAATATTTTGAACCAAACTTAACTTAGCTTTTGTGCCAAAAAGATGTAATTTGAAAAATAAAACAAAGCAGGTCATAAACTTTCGCGTCTCTTGACATGTGATGAATGATATATTTGACGGATTCCATGAGGATAATTTGTTCTACGGAAGGAGAAAAGTGAAATAATTTACATTTACGTGAACAAATTATTTACCTTGTTATTTTTAACGAAAACTTTCATTTTTCTATTTTTTTTTTTTTTTTTTGTACTTAGCTTTCACCTTTACGTTTATGATGCTTTATGGAAAATATATTATAAAGAAATTAAAATAAAACTGTTAAGAGTGACATTAAATTTCATATTTATTTAAGAAAGGTATCTAATTAATTTATAGGTACCTTTCTTATGAAATTTTATCAGAATTGTACATAAAATACTATAATTTTATGTACATTTATTACATTTTACTGTTATTTGTATTTGCATTCATTTTATTATTAATTTTGATATTTCATTTATGGAAAAATGTCGTAACTGAGATTAATATAAAAATAAGATCATATAAATTTCATAAGATGATACTGATACTTGTAGGTACCCTTCTCAGTTGAAATTGAAAAATCAAATTAACTTCTCCACACGTGTTTCGCAAAAAGTAAAGGCCTTAACAGCGGAGAACAATGCTTAACTCAAATAACGCAACTTAATTATATTCTGGTTGGTCTTCCGTATTTTATAATTACAGCTCGATTATAAACACAAAATTACATTTCTTAATTACTGGGGATCTTCTGATTAGTCAAAATGATACAATTTACAACGCGCTAAAAAAAAAAGATCTATCTCATAAGGACACTTATGAAAGCCTGATGCGGCTTTTAACTAATTTTATAATATTTTAACAACTTAAATGTAAAAAATCTATTATAATTAATGAAATAACAAATAATTGTATTAAAAATTCATTTTTCATCGAAAATTTTTTTTGCTTTCAGAAAATATTGTCCATATTCATAAAAAACAACTAAAAGCAAATAAAAGCATTTGAAATTAAATAATATCTTTGTTTTATTGAGTTTTGTATGTTACAATTCAGAGCTGATTTTCAGGTACTGCGTATCCAAAAAAAAAAAAAAAAAAAACATGATTTGCATTCCTCAAAGCCTTGTGCTTTTAATTATTGTAATCACTAAAACCGATGCGATCGAATTTCTAGCGTTTTCATAAAATTAGTTATGGGGGGGGTAATAAATATTTAAAAAAATATTTCTGCCATGACTTTAATAAAAAAAAAAACATATTTATAATAATTTCGATCATCTGTGAATAGTTTCTGAAAGTTTCATTAACATCCGATAATTATTTTTATTTTTGCAAGATTTTTCAAATTAATGTGTGTCATACCAAAAAAACGTGCTAAAAATTGTCTAAAAATTATTTATTTACTAGTTCCGATGATGATACAAAGAGAAACAAGGTTTTTTTTAAATCAAAATTTAGAATGTTCTAAAAAGAAGGAAAATTTTTTTAAAAAATAATTTAAAAAAAAACTTTGGTCTTTCCTCTTAATAATAACATAAACATTTAGACAATAAAATTTTGTTTTCGTCAAGTTTGGCGTCTTTTTTTCATCAAGCTATGCTCTTTTTTTTAGCGATTTCATGGAGGTACCTATAAGGTATAAATTGCTGTATAAATTATGATTATATTGATATTAAAAATTAGATGCCAAAGCGGATTTACTTAAACTACTATTTTTAAATGATTATTAAAAAAAGTAGTTATATTAGTAGTAGTGGCCTCATTATTATCTTTTAAGAAGAAGAGTTTATTTATTAAAAAGGAAGAAGAGAAAGAAATGAAGGAGTTTTAATATTAATAATAGTAAATATCGCTCAATAACTATTAAATTATGCTATAATGTTTCGAATCATTTCTTTTTTCTTTTGAAATTTCTTTCTTTCTTTCTTTCTTTAAAAAAAAGACTGTTGTTTTTTTTATATAACAAGTCACATTTCATTCATCGCAAACATTTATAATTATGAAGAAAGATTTTTTGTGTTTTTTGAAAAAGTTTGCTGTTTTTCGTTTCAGAAGATAATTTGCATGAACAAGTCGAAATATAGGTTTAAAAAAAAAAAAAAGAATGAATGTGACAAGTGTTTAAATAAAAAAAATGGTATAAGAGTTTGATAAGTGGAAATTGTCGGTGAATTACGTTTAGGAAGACGAAGAATGAACGAAAAAAAAAAAAAAATTTTGATTCTGAAAAGAAGCTTAAAGAGTTTGAGATAATAAAAGGTTAACATATTAATATAAGTGTATGTTTGACAAATGATTTAGAAATAATATAAAGGAAGCAGAAGACGTCAGGATAGAATATTTTTCTTTAAGCACACATGCAAACAAATTTATCCATATAATATATATCCATATATATATATATATATAATATATTATTTTTATAAGGGTAGAACAACAATGAAAATATGTCATTTAGATAAAAAAAACTTTTAATTTTAAATTTTTTCAAGTTAAATTTTAATTTTTTTAAAAATATATAAAACGTTTAATTCAAAAAAAATATAATTATATATATATATATATATATATATATATATATATATTTAAATATATGTATATCAAATACAATGTAGATAAATATATAAATATAAAGTATATGTGTAAATTGTTAATTATTGAACCGTGTTTCGATTAATTATATATCTTTTAAAAGTTCTATATATTTCAACTTAAATAAATATTTAAATAATAATATATACCATATATATATAAATATATTATATATATATATATATATATATATATATATATATATATATATGAATATGTGTGTGTAAATAAAAGAAAAAAGTGTGTGTTTAATGTTCCATATTTTTCCCTTTTTTCATTTTCTGATGAGAATCAATTACATTTATATATGTTCTGTTGAAAAATCGTGCGACTTGTTTGTCAAATAAATTTTAATTAGCGTATCTTAAATATTTTTAGCATATTTTTCTAAATATTTTTATTTTCATCCAATGTTTCAAGTAAAACTGTTTTAGAATATTCTCATATATATAAACACACAAAAATATATATATATATATATATATAAATATATATATAATCCATCCAAATACATATATATATATATATATATATATGAATATATATATATATATATATATATATATATATTTGGATGGATTTTAAATTCATATGCTTTCATTATTTAAAAATCATGGAAAATAAAAACAATCATTTTTTCATCTTGTTGATCATATAAAATTTTTGGCACTTTATTATTTTACTTTTGTCTTTTTCTTGTCATCCGTTCACCCAATCTCGTTAAATATTTTTATTTATTTTTTCCTTTTATTTTCATATCTTCCATTCTTTGTCATATATATACAATCCTTCAGGTCGTCAAATTTAAAAAAAAATTATCTGTCTTTAAAATTTCTTAAAATTTTTCTATCCGATTTAACATATAAATTGTTGCTTTTTTTTTTAATTGATGTATAATTTAAATTTTATTTTTGTCGAATTTGTTAATCGCCATTTTTAAGCTTTGCGCGTTATATCTAACATTGGATCTTCTTTAGATTTGCAATGTTTAAGCATATAGATAAGAATGATTTTCATATTTATTTTTAAGTTTTATTTTTTTTTTTTGGTTTTTTAAGAGCCGCTCAAATAGAGGTTTTTAATGATTGAATTCTGTATGGACTTTTTAGAAGGGAATAAGTTCAAATAGATTATGAGGATATCTATGTTAAGTAATTTTACCCTAGATATGAAGAGACTATCATTGTAGCAATAAAACCTTTCTACATCAATTATGCCTTTTTGGTTTCATCATCTTGTCTGTATATAAAAATATTCAAATTTTATATTGTTTTTTTAATGCTATCACTAAATACAGAAAATTCTTTGAAAATTTGAGGTTTTTTATAAGAATTGCCAAAATTATTATTATATTATTTTCAAAATGATGTCAATTTTTTTTTCAAAAGACAGAAAATATATTCTTACAATATACGTTATCCATTTCTAAAATTGCAGGGAGATAAATAGATACGATTAAATGTAAACACATTCAAAATGGAATTAACAATTAACCTTCCTCATAATGAGAATAGAAGGTAGAATATATGACCGTTCACATTGCTGTTATTAAAAGAAAAATGTTCAGTTCTCGCTGAACTAGATGTATTCACACACCTAAGCAAATGGTCGACATTGTCATTATGATTATTGTTTAGTACATATTGATTGATTTTTTATCTTTCACGAACGTTTTTTTTTATTTTCAAGTTTTGATATTTCTTTAAAAAATTTCAAATAATTTATTTTGATAATCCTGAATTGGAAGATTAATGTGAAGAATTAAAGATAAATGGATAATGAGTTTTTAGAAAATTACAGTTTTTCCTTTTAAAACATTAAAAATTTTTTTTTTTATAAAATATTGGAAAAAAAATTATAAAATTTATTTCAATCCATATCAATTCATAGTAATTTAAAATTTCAATCACATTGGAATCTAAACGTGATTAATTGAAATTGATAGAAATTGTTTAGATTTTGATGAAGAATTTTTTCCCATAAAGTAGAAGAAATATCATAATACAACCAAAAAATATAATTAAAAATAAGACAATTGGAAAATAAAAGATTTAAAAAATCTAGAGATTCTCACAACGTTTCAAAAATCTAACCAATGGTCATTTAAATGTTAAAATTATTTTTTCCTCTTTGTCCCAGATTATAAATTTGTTTTTTAAAGTTTTAAATCTTTTAAATTTTGAAAAACACAATAGATTTTATCATAATTTCTATAAATTCAAAAGAAATTTTATTTTTTCTCATTTCAAAACGCTTGTTAACTTTCAAATTTTAATAACGTTTCTAAAAAAAAAAACTATAAACACCGAAAAAAACCTTTTCAAAAATTTTAGAAAATTTTACTCTTAATATTTATATGAAAAAATTTTAAAATTAATGAAATTACTCTTTTGATTTTATTGACAGAGAGTGACAGTCCTAATGTTAGTACGACTACCAGTGTTGGATATTTAATTAATAGTAAGAAAAAAAAAATACAATATCTCTTAAACTAAATTAATATATATTTCTGAAACAATGTACGAATAAAGATATGGTCCCAACTTTATTTTCTATCACTAACGTATTCAAAATTCAAAATCAATCTTCATCATCTACATTTAAAAAATTGTTTTTGTTATTGTACTATCTACTCACTATGGTTTTCTTATTCTCTCCACAAAATCTCATTAAGTCGTTATTTTAGCGGCTTTTTATATTTACAGGGGGTGAAATGATTTTATAAAAATAACAATAAATTCTCATAAATTATATTCTATTTTCAATTATGATTATAAAAAAATATTTTATAATATTTATGTCTTATAAATTTAAATACTGTCAAAATTCCATGAGCGAAATACCTATTCATATACCTCTACTGCCGAAGATGTTTAAAAATATAATTTCTCGACCTAATATTCTCTTCAGGTGTCTATTTTTTGAGGAATCTATATATTATATATCGCTTGTTATATATATTTTTTTTTTTTTTTGTTTAAGGCATATCAATCTATATGAGCTATAATGTACAATTCTGATACCATCGAGGATATAAATTAAAAAAAAATTATAAATATTCAATAATGAAAAACAAAAGTTTGAAGCGAAATACGACGTTTATAAAAAAATGGCAGACTAGCCCAGCCACAACCACGAGACATTTATAGATAAATATACTATATGCAAACAGCTCTTCAGGGTATAACAGTGTATATACATCCGGCAGGAAGGTCTCTGATCAGAAGATTTTGAGCGGCTGATAGCATACAATGGACCCAGATATGGGCGTATTTTAATTAATTTTTGAACTGGAGACAAAAAATATGAATATGTAAAAATAGGTTTTAATACCAGGCACAAATTTTTTAAAATAAAAAAAAATTGCTAGCAATATATATTTGTAAAAAATATTTCCAGCAATATTATATATAAAAAAAAATAAATAAATACCAGCAATATACTTTTTGAAAAAAAAATCCCATTTTATATACATATATATATATATATATATATATATATATATATATATATATATTTGGTTGGATTGATGTGAGTTTGTGACCCTGGGTTTCACGCTTTTGCGATCGTCAGACAAACTGATTAATTTTTTTTAAAAATTTGGGTTTATGTAGATTGCGTGTATTGGTGTTATTATGGAAGTGGTGGGGAAATCGTCGTCGTGATATCATCATGCTAACGCAAACATAGATGCATGTCCGTACAACCGATGAGGTACGCAGACACACATACACACTTGCTCGTCCGTCGGGACTCATATATATATATATAAACATATGTGGACAGTTGGGATTTGACATATGTATGTATATGGGTGGTGTTGTGTCTATACATACGCATTTTTTGTATGTTGAAATTCAAAGATCTGAAGTGTAGCGAAAATTTCTCGTGAATGTCTCGTGAATGTAAACATGTCTCAATCAGAGCATTTTTTTATTTTTTCGCTGAATAATATTTCCTCGCATGCACGTATATATGTGTGGTGGGGGGTTGTGTAAAATTATGATAGGTAAAAAATTATTATTATTTTTTTATTTTTTTAAAGTTTATTTGTTATTAGTTTAAAGCTGGTTATTTGCTTGTTTTTTGATGACTGTTATATGTAACTGGTAGAAATTTCAGTTTGTAATCCTTATTGGATATTTTTATGGTGATATTAAATATGCTGGGGGAGGGGTAGTTTACGTTAATAATTATAGCGGGTTTATATGATAATAGTAGATGTGATGTGATAGTAATGTTGTAAGGGGATTGTTGACAATGATAATATAGTTTTGGCTAATATTTATTGTAAATTGGTATAAATGATTATTAATGAGAATGGTGGTAGGAGAATGATAAAACAATAAATGTAATTATTGTGGTGATAGCTTGAACTAAAAAGTGATTGTTGGTGTTTTATTTTATTTCAATTATTTATTTATTTATTTTTTATAAATCCTGATAATAGGTAAAATAGCTATAACTCGCCTTTTAATATTTTATGGTTGAAATAAGTACTTAACAGTAAAAAATTAATACATAAGTAAAAATATGTAAGACAGGTATAAAATAAAGACATGGTAAGATTTATTCTACTTTGTAGTCTGAAAATAAGAAGTAAAATGAAACCTTGTGAAAATATTGTCGCGTCCTGCTGGTTATTCTTGCTGATTAAATGCATTTTAAGTTTTTTCGATGTACCATCAAAGAACTGCTCTTTTGATGTGTCTTTAACAAAGAAAAACCTTTTTTTTTTCTTTTAGAAATAAACACAATAAATGACGTTTCATTCTTGTCTAGGTTTCAAGCTCAGCAAAGTGTTGGTTGCGAAAACTGTCGATTAATACAGATACTTTTTTTTAATTATTTAACGTTTTTATCGATCAGAAGAAGTATCATATATTTAAATATGGCGTAATATGTCTTGTCTGATTTAACAAGAAATATATTTGGGAAAAAAAAAAGACGAGAGAGGAATTATTCAATATTCATTTCGAGAAAGGAAATAGTTAATATCCAAACGAGAGATGAATGCATAATGTTATTTAAAAGATATGCCATATCACATAGCATCTTAAGTACAATGATAACTGCCTATATTTCCGAGATAAGGCATTGTAATTACTTAGACTATTTACTTTGTTCGAACTGTTATCCTCGTCTTTATAGTTATATTCACGACGTTTCTGTCGTCGTACGTTCAAGCTTCTTCAGGCGATACATAGGCCAGTAGATAAAAGCGTATACTAGTAATTATATATTCTTCACCCAAAGACATACCCTAAAAAAACCTTTTTTTTTTTTTTTTTCTTTCTTTCTTTTAACTTTTTTTTCTTTCTTTCTTTTTCTTTTTTTAGTTTTTTTTTTTTGATTTCTTTTTTTTTCTTTTTTCTTTTCTTTTCTTTTTTTTTTTTTTCTTTAAAAAAAAAAATTTTTCTTTTCAAAACTTTTCTTTTTTCTTTTCTTTTTCTTTCTTTTTCTTTTCTTTTTCTTTTTCCTTTCCTTTCCTTTCTTTCTTTTCTTTTTTCTTTCTTTCTTTTTTTTTTTTTCTTTTTATTTTCTTTTCTTTCTTTCTTTTTCTTTTCTTTCTTTTTTTTTTTTTCTTTTTTTTTCTTTCTTTTCTTTCTTTCTTTTCTTTCTTTTTTCTTTTTCTTTCTTTCTTTTTCTTTCTTTCTTAGTCTAACCTAAAGTCTAACTTCCTTTCATTCTTTTTCAGTCTAACCCCTCAGTTAAACCTTCCTTCTCTCTCTCTTTTTTCTTTCTTTGTCTAACCCCTAAGCTAAACCTTCTTTCTCTCTTTCTTCCTTAGTATACCCCCTAAGTTAAACCTTCATTCTTTCTTTCTCTCTCCCTGTCTTTCTTTCTCCATCGCATGTTATATTTATTTCTATGTTAGACCTGCCGAACATATGCACTGATTTATTCAGACGTTTGATTACTACACTTACATACATGGTCAGTCATGCCAAGTTTCATTGTCTCAATCCTAATTATGCCTTTGTGACGTTCCTCCAGCTTGACATTCAGGAGGCGGCTAGTTTCATCATTATTTTCTTTATATAGTTCGCATATCAATAATCTAAATATTGCTAATATCGCATCCTGGAAATGCAGACAGAAAATATGAGATCTTCGTTAAGCACGAGGAAGCAAGTTAGATTGTCTTTTCTATTAAAACTAGGGAGTACTTTTTAATCCTTACTAAATATAACGCAAGGACATATTGCGTCAATCTTCTTAGTGGTCAAAGCCTAAATATGTTTAAAATTAACTACCGTAATCCTTTTCTCTATAGATTACTAGAGTATAAAACAATGTGAAAAATGCAGAGGATTTCAGGAAGAAAAAGGCTTACTTCCATGTATAAAACGCATCTGATTTTGGAGTGATCAAAACGATCAAAACTTTTAAAAAAGAAGAGAAAAAAAAACGCCACATTTTTTTTAATTCGGAAGCAGCACAAAAACGTGATAATGCATCATTTTTGTATTTTTATAGTAAATTAAAGAATATTTTTTTTTACCTTTGAATGATTTCCAGACTCGACGAATTCCACACAAAATAAGGAGCCGTACGTGATTATAGAGAAATCTTATGAAAGATTTTTTTCCTTTTGTTGCAATACGCCATTAGATAAATATTATCTCTCCGGTAAGCCGATAATTCCAGTTTCATCCGATTTTCCTCGATTTGTGTCCTGGAAAAATAGGATTGAGTTTTAATCTAAAGTATAAGACATAGCAGACATTTAGACACGATTTCAGATTTAAAAAAACTTCGCGTTATACACACGGGATTAGGGTATTTGTCTCCGAAATTTTATTATGTTGACTCATACGAAAATTCCGTTTTTATGGAAACCAATTTTAATGATTACTATGCCATTTTAACGACTATCTATACATGACAATTGATTACAAATTTAGATCCATGCCACGATAATCCCCATGTATACAGCGGATTAAAGAAAAAAAAAGCTATTCTCCCCCGTGAAATGCAAGGCCGCATACAGTAAGAATAAAAAAAGGAATCATTTTAGAATTCGGTTGGTCTGTTCTCCTCCGTTCGCCATATTTACTTGACCTTGTAGCAACCGAATATAAACCTTTGCGATCGATACATAACGTGTTGACGAGGAAAATATTCTCTAATGAAAATCACATTCCATAAAAGGTATCTAAGAGCTGTCCGATATTTGGCAATAGAACATTGCAGTTTATGGTAAATATATAATTGTATAAAATGTTATATAATTTATGTTTTGAATAATAAAGTTGTTAGTCAGAAACAGAAATTATATACAACTCCAACAGAGGGTTCCGATATTAACATTGGTCTCGGTGTGTCATACTTAATTACCAAATCTACTAGATAAGTAGTAATTACGGTAATTAGTACGTAAATCATAGTTGACTTAATACCATGGATTGAGCCAAACTAACAAATGCTTTGTCTGATTCAGTTTTGAGGGATTAACGGTTTTCCAACCAAAGTAGATATTGGAGTTCAAGTTCTGGTAAATTCCATAATAATGAATGTTGATATTTTATTATAATATCTATTAAGTATATATCTATAAAGATAAGTAAAACAATCACTCAGCTTAGAAACGAATTTATTTAAATGGATAACATTTTGACATGATGTATTTATTCTACTTCTCCCCCTTTCTTAACTTCCATCTACATTCAAGACAGAGGTGTGAACAGCTTCCTTTTTTCAATATCGGTAAAACTGTTCTTCGACAAGCTTGTTCTGGGACTAGTTAGTGTAGAGATTTTTAACATCTTACTTGGACCAAGTTTTGAATACAGAATCGTTCTCCTACACCGGTTAGCCTAAGAATGTTTAAGTGACTAGTCTACGCTACTATTTTCCCTAAAACTTGAAGCAGAGAAGCGAGAGATTCCTGATTTTTCTAAGAGAGTTAGGGCGAAGTAAGCCTGTCACCCTGTGCCAGAATTTGAACATGGTCAACCTATTCACTGTGCTTTGAGTCATTAGACGATACTCACACATTTGTTATTTCGACTGTGTGCAAATACACAGTAAGCAAACAACATATATTGAGTAGCCAGTATCTATATTCTTAGTTTAGTATGGAATAAGACCACTCGAATGAGGTAGCCAGTTAGGATTGCCTACGTTTACTATATGTCAATATATATCCGCTCTACTTTAACCAGTTATATAGAATAATAATTTGTTTTCTCTTAGATATAATGATTCTAGATGAAGCAGGGTTACTATTAAGTATTAATTTGAATTTAATAATAATAATAATGTTTAGAATTGTAATTTGTGAGTTGTTACTGATATGATTTATTTCAAATAATAATAATAGTTTACATTCGTCGATATGTCTTTCACTCATAGCCACTAATAAGTACGATGAATTTGTAAAGAATATATGTTTTTATTTTTAAATTGAAAGCAACGATAAAGAGTGAAGGTAATACTAATGATAATAGTAACCGTTTCTTTATATGAAAACATTTGCCATTTATTTACCGAGCAAGGCGCTATTACTGTTGGCTAAAATATATAAAATCCTTCTCTTAATAAATAATTCAGTAAAGTAGATTTATAAAGTCCAGTAGCAGTTATCTCTCTTTACACTATTGATTGGGGGGGGGTCCTTTCTAGGTTTTAGTAAACTGTAATGAGTTGCTTAAAACAGGAAAATATAGGATGTTATGGGGATCCCAAATCACCCACGTTATGAAAAGATCAAGCTCGTAGAATATTTCATTTATGTAATGCTCTTAAAGTACTTATTTATGGAAGTTGTTTCTTGTTCATTCTGTTAAAACTAATATATCAGTTAAAATACATAAACATATTGTTAGACTTGGTATGATGAATTATTATACATATAATTTTCCTCATTTGCCAGCATTAATTCAACCTCCTACAAAGCAGTATATTTTCTGAGCATAGTAGATACGAATAAAAAAAAGAGTGTGTTACGCGAAGGAAATAAGCATAATTCGAGAGAAAAAAAGAGTACAAGTTATATATTCAACAGAAAAATACAGATCAAATATATATTATAAATTGTCCCGGTATTTTTAGTTATTTTTCATGGTTGATTTAATATATAAATTTCCGTTGACCATGTATTGTATGCGTGTTTTTTTTTTTTAAACATTTCAAATCGATAAAGACAAAGAGACGCAAGGGGTTACTGGGAGTGAAAGAAACTGAAGTCAATAAACCGAACGGTATTCAAGGAGACGGTAGATGACAATTGATGTTGCATTTAATAACAATAAAAGAAGAGGAATTAAAAAAAAAAAAAACAGAAGATAACGATTGACACTGCATACCAAAGAAATCTCAGTCACTCTTTTCAGAAAATGCTTCTCCGTCTGTCTTAGAAGACGAGATGATAAATAAGACTAATATGGGATTTTGTTGCATCTAGGAAGCTTATGGTGGAGCATAATTTGTTTGCCCTGGGGGTTTGATAGGTGCAAGGCGGTATATAAGGCTGGCATCTCGTATGCCCTCACCATTTCATGTCTGTCGAAATTGGCCTAAATGCTGGTTCCCAGTTTCTTCAATGCCCTAATAGTTTCATGTCTCACCCTTCATCAAAACGCCTAAATGGAACTCCTTCCCAATATTGCAGTTTCCCTGAGAGCTATTCCAATCTCTAGCTATTCAAATGTAATGTCAGTCCATCTCCAGTTCCTTTGATCTATCCAAACTTCTCTCATCCTTTCTTCTAGTTCCTATCTGATTTTGCTCCAAATTTTCTCTAACCCCTTGCGTCCTAGTGGCTTGAACTTTCTTGGGGTGAAACGCTTAAAAAAAAAAAAAAAAAACTTATAAATTTTCTAAAATTGATTATCTTTTCTGGTAATTTTAAAAGAAATGATGGATTATGTCAATTCAATAACTTAATGGAATTCAGTTCCATTGTTTTTCCCAGATCCTCTCTGCTGATTTTATGAGAATCTAAGACTCATGAAAATTGTTTACGAATGAAACAAAACAAATTTGAAAACGCGAAACAACTCTAAGTAAAATTGATTCTTTTTTTCATGAATACATGAAACCCATCCTGAAATTTTTTGTACAAATAAATGTTTATGTGACATATTTAATAGAAGGGGGGAGATGAGATGTTTTTATTTGTGTTTTGACAGGACAAAAAATAGTTTGATTTCTTTTATCAAAGGATATAATCTTCACTTAATGTCATGAAAGTGTTCTTCATGTTTGTTGTTGTTTGCTTGATACCAACAATTTTAACAATAACCTCCTTATTTTTGGCTGAATTTCAAATATTTTTGAAATAAAATATATAAAACTTTGTAAATAATAAATGTATTAAGGGAAAATATATATAGGTATTTTTCATAAATTTATTTTTTTTATAATGCTGCAAGGTCATTGATATCAAAACAAGCAAATATATATTTTCTATATTTTTCAAATAACTTGTTTTTGATTGGGAGACTCAGGAAAATGGATGCCATTCTTGGCCTTGCCAACCTGTTATCAAATATCTAAACAGTCAGCTATGACAAATGCTTAATCTGGTTCCATGAACAAATGCAAACCTGTCAGTCTTGGGATATAGGTTAATATAACCTCATAGCATTTTCTACAAAAAAATCTTAAAGGTAAACCAAGTCTCTTGCAAGTATTTTCCAAAGCCACTGTTTTCCCAAGAACTCCTCATCCTGGTTCTGTACACTATTTTGCTGCCTCACAGAGTTACTCAATAACTCATGACTCTGGTCTTGTAAAACAAAAACTTTTAAAAAACAAGAAAATACACCACTCTCAAGTAATGTTGAAGCTCATCCCAGTTTTGACTCCTGATACACTTTGAAACAGTCTTGGTCAAATTAAACCAACCTACAATAGAATTTATCTGTGAGAAGGTTTCAGGACATTCTGATAACTTATTCCATTAACATTTATTATGCCTCTTTCTCTCTCTTGGCCAACCATGTTCTAATCTTATTTATTTTGGGATAGTTTTGTTTTTCAGCCACTTGATGACTTGGGAAATCCAACAGTGTTCCACCTTTTAGCATTTCTTTGAGGATGGCAATGAAGGAATTGGATTTATCAATCTACTAATTAAATCTCCATTTGTAAATATTTTAAAGAAATGAAAGGAATGTGAAGACTGGTCATCTCATCCACAAAAAAATCAAGTCCATGAACTGATTTGAATGGATTAGCTGCAGTTGAACTCTTGATCTCTTGGATGACCAAGAAACAGGAAAAGTCTGGAGAGACATTATAGATACCACCCCCCAAGGGATCCCATCATCTACATGCCAAAAATGCCTCACCAGGCTTTGATTACAATCCCTGAAATGCCGGGACATGTTCTTGTTGGCTTGAAACCAAATTAAGCTCAACAACCTTGCTATCAAAACCAAGAATCACATTCCCAAGATAAAAGAAAACCTATTCATCATTAAGAATTTTTAGTTTATGATTAATTATTTTAGAATCAGCTTTTTTTCAGTGAATATATGTTCATAAAAACAAAACTAATGTTATAATAAAAAATTTAATGGACTGACATGTTTACTCTTTTATGGTAATTTTAAGTTTTTCTTTTTGTTAAAATAATTTATGGATATTTTGAACAAAGTAATTTTCCCCTGCATGCCATGTAATATTTGTGAATAAAATCATAAAATGATTAGTATAATCTTCTGGATTTAATGGTCATAAAATATTGGAAGATGAGAAAATCAAAAAATTTTTAGGACCTGCTTGATAAATAAGAAATATGGACATTACCAGTTTTCCTCATAATTTGCATATGGGAAATTATTTAAAATAATGCCAGAATTATTCAATTTCAAGATTGAATTTATTTTACAGTTAAAGAAAATGGAGTGAAACTATATGTTCTATATTAACAGTTTCTTCTGATAACTTCTCACTGAGGAACTTAAAAAGCTGAGATCAAGTGTAATCTAAAGCCACCTTAATCCTGTTCTTTAGACATTTGATGAATAAAAAAATGCACAAAATATTTTTATAATGATAACCTTTCTTTTGTTTAATTACAATCAGAATAAATAAGGATATTATTGGCTGCGAGGTGAAATAATTAAAAAAAAAATGATTAAAAAAAACAGAATCTTTTCTTTCAAGAATAAATTGAGGTTCTGCATTATTTGGCAGAAAAAATCACAGACTTTGTTGTAAGCAAAAGACATAAAATTTATAACAATTAGATCGAAAGGACCTTAGTCCAATAAAATTAAATGAAACGGAAGAAGAAATCTTGAATTCTTCTAATATTAAATGTGGAACTTCAAGACCTGAGTTTTATGAAAATTATAGATATATGGGCCTCTGTTGTAACTAAAAATCTTATAAAAAAATAAAACTTCAAACCTGAAATATGAACAGGACTAAAGGAACCAAATTTTTTTTTTATCCAATGTCAGCAGGTGCTGTGGGATGACATTTAGCCATTAAGTATGTGCATATCATTAATGTTTTTCTTCCATTTAAGCAAATTTTTTTACACATGGCTTTTAGATAGCAAGGAAAAACATTATTTTATGTTTAGAAAAAAAAAAAATAGCTTCAAAAAAAATATTTTTCATTGTTGAAACTTTTGCTGGGAGATATTTCAGAACTAGGATTTTATGCTTCTACACCAGGAGTACAATGGTGCCAAATTATATGAAATGGAATAGTTGCCTTGTTCACAACTAAGCGTTATTAACCTAACAATTCTGTAGAGTCAGAATTCGAGAATATTTCTTTCTAGCCAGTCCTTACTTAATACAACACAAATAAAATCTACTTATTTTATTTATTTCCAAGATATTATGACTCTTCTAATGTCAAAGGAGAAAACTCCAACTTCTTTTTTACCTATTTCACACCTTCGAGAAGGTAAGGTAAAAATATTCAAATGCTGATTAAACTTATAACAATTTTCAGCCAAAAGTCCTAAGATTCACTTGGTTAATTGGGATTTAAATTGAAATTATAGATTGAAAATTGATTTCATTTAAAAATTAAAAATTTTAAAATTAAAAACCTTTTCATGAAAAAAATAAATATATTTTAACTTTTTTTTTAATTTTGAATTTTCTGAAATTGATTTCTGGTACAGGTAAAGAGGGAGAAAATTTAAACTGAATTCAAAACAAATTTTTAAATAATTGTTTTACTTCTTGCTTTTCTTAGACTCAATATAAATTAAAAATTAAAAAATCACTTTTTTTTTTTTTTTTTTTTTCCCAGTTATTATATAAAAAATCTTATTTTAATTGTTCTTAGAATGATTTCTTTGTTCTGATGCTAGACGTTTAAAAACTAGATAAAGAGCAATAAGTGAACCCAGTGATAACTCCTTGTTACAT